>JAVJIF010003606.1:0-54972 GCA_038442645.1 Agave tequilana | reverse complement strand
GAGGTTGGAGTTCAAATATTGGTGAGTGGGTTTCTTCTTTCTTTCCTTCTCATTTTTCAAGTATCCATTTCTTGTGGTTCATAGATTTTGATCTCTTGATGTTGAAGGGACTCCTCCTTGATCTATTCATTCAATTTTCTTTGAAGTTTCATGACCTATTAAAGGATGTAGTGGTCTAAGTTTGATCTTGAGATTAATGAGTAAATTCAATTGCAAATAATTGATGGGTAAAGAGGTTGCATGATAGGGTATATCATGTAGTGATGGAGTCTATAAATTTTCAGATTTGGTTTAGATCTCAAACCTTGAAAATTTCAATCTCACATTTTACTTTGATGGTGATCAAACTTTCATTTGAGAGATATGTGAGATAAATTTTTGAGCAATATTGTTCCTTCTTAAATTGAATCAAATTCTTAAAAGAATTATTGGACTAATGTATTATGAACTTGCTAGGTGTTGCTAATTCTTATCTTATAGTAGACTTTCTTGTGGTCATGTAACTCTCTTGTAATAATATGCAACTTAGCCTCTTGGCGACAAACTAATAACCCTATGTGAAAGCATAGTGTTCAAAGAAGGGTTATGGTTTTGAGTTGGTTTGATTTTTATCAAGAAGCATACTCTCTTGTATTATGTATATGATTATGTCTTGTGAAATCTGAGGTTAGTATTGGTTATCTTTAAGTAGGCGAGGTTAAGCCGAAATTTTGAGTGACATTATATTAAAAGTTCAAGTAACGATCAATGTATTATTAGAAGACAAGATTAATCCTAAGAGTCAAATTAGTATAATAAATTCTCGGACCGTTACAGATGGGTAAGATCAAGTTTTTAAATCTCTCCTAACTATTAGTGTAGATTGAGATTCTTGAAGCTTCTTACACTTGTGATGGTTGAGCCTCTTGCCATTCTTACATAATAACTATGAAATCAAATCAAATCAGATTTGATCTTGGTAATATTAGTGAGATAAAAAGAAAATTTTTATGATATGATTTAAACGATGAAGTTGGAGGTGGTTTAAAGAGGGAAAATGATAAATTAAGTAGTGATAGAATTATGAATGTTCTTATAAAAATTGCTCGTGATCAAAAGTCTAAATACTTAAGTTCATGACTTACTTATGATCTAATTTAGATGAAGAAATAAAGGAAAAGTTGAGAATTTATTTAGTTCAAAGCACTTTTGAAATAGTAATACAAGTTGTTAAAGTCTGTCTGGATCTGAAACATGAAACTTGGGATTTCTTTTGTAAGGATATTTAAAAGGAAATAGGTCATGTGATATATCGTTGGAAATCAAATCGAGTCTACTTTCCAACGGCTCTTGCAGTGTCCTAATCAAAGGTCTGTGCTGGGAATTATCGCTGAAACATGACAACTAGTCGAAAGTACCAAGTTGCAGAATTTTGAATGTCTAAAAGATTTTCTGTTTATTAGGACTGTTCGTGCGAATTAAGCTGGTCATGTAATATATCGTTAGAAAGATCAGTAAGTCTAAATTTTAATGGAAGTCTCTGTGTCTCATTCTTATATCAAAAATAGGAGTTACGATAAAAACATCTTCGATTGTTAGGGAGGTCAGATCCGATGAATATATTTAGGTGGGATCTATGTGAAAGTTATTGGAATTTATATGTAGGCATGTTGTGCTGAGTTTAGAACTAAACATATATTTCACCCTAACACATAATCCCTTCGGTGGTCTAGTAAACTGGACTATGAATAGAGTATTTATTGGCATATAGTCAGTGGAAATTTCTGAAACGCCGAAAGTTACTGGTGAAGATGATAGTCCTATCAATTTTAATTAACTGATAAATGGACAAGTTAACGGCCAGCACTAAATTATATTGGCAATAAACTAATAGATGAGTGAACATGAATACTAATTTGAAAGGAAAGATTTTCTTATTGTAATACCAAAAATTGGGAAATCAGAGTGATAGAATTGCTAGTATCAAGATCAGTACTGACGAGAATCCAAACAGTTTCAACTCAATCCATGAATAAGTGAGAATAGTTTGTTATAGATATATATAATCTTGATTGCGATCACAGTATTTTCATCGTGTCGATGGAATTTAAGTAATAACGGATTGTTAGGCCTTATTAACTTGTACGTTAAATAAAGAAAGTTGTATTCCAATTAACAAGCATGTGTGAGACATTCGCTTCTCCTTATAGTCTCAACTTACGCATCCGTCTAGCCAGAATCTTTGAGCAAGTAATACCTTTGCATACAGATAGTATGTGCCTTATAATGTAACCAAACTTAAGACATACTTGAAATGATTACTTTCAATCATATGTATTATATCTTATCAATTCTTATTAAGTCCCCTTTCTTGTTGGTATAATGCCTTGAAATACGCCACGAGTTAAACAATAATTGTGACGTTTCAAATTATTCTAGTCAAAGGGATGAACTGATTATCTGAGATGATGACCAAGTTAAGTGGATGTAATAATAGATGTTTAGAAATCCCTTAAAAAAGATTTGAAAGTGGGAAATATGGGTATTCGACATATACATATGTTCCTACCGATGGTTGTTATGTATATGTAAAACCTTGTGAACATGGTCGTTCTTCTATTCAAAATCTATTTAGAGCACCACATAGAAAGTACCATATTATATATACACATATACAATGTTATAAGGAAAGAGGGATAGTTTCACCACCTTATTGTTAAGAGAGTGTTTATTGTAGTAAATTGGTACTTACACTAAACGTGAAAAGTCTTGAGAGTGTTAGACACTGAACCAATATTTAATTCATATTCACCATGAAAGGAATGGTAAGGCAGGCTTAGAATTGAACACATCTTTTATATAGTGTTGCATTTAATATAGAATTTTAGAATATGGTATACAAGGGCATTGACATGTACATTACTGAATAGAAATAATTATGATTGACATGAATATGATGGGTGTATATTACTTGATTTATGTACATAATATACATGGATGACATGTTTGGATCAAGCAATTTGTGTGAATATTCCTATAGATACAATCTAACAGGTAAACACCAATTGAGAGTATGTTGCTTTTATATATATAATGATGTGCATGATATATGAATCTTATGGAATTAGATGCGCTGATATTTTGCGTATTATATTTTATATATATATTGTGTTACGGAGGAAGGGACCCGTATTGCACGGGCGGAGTGCGAAGACGGTGCTATATCCATATATCCGGAGGAAGGGACCTGTATTGTACGGGCGGAGTGCGAAGACGGTGCTATATACATATATCCGGAGGAAGGGACCCGTATTGCACGGGCGGAGTGCGAAGACGGTGCTATATACATATATTTGCATCTTTACAAATGATTGAGAATGAATGGCTATGTGTTAGATATATGTGTGTGTGACACTAGGGGAATGTGGGATGTGTTATCGCATATGATAATGAAAACATCAGAATATAGATTTAGCTGATTGAAATGAAATATTGTATATTGGGTGAAAGTGTACAGTTTAATTCATGCATTACTTGAAGTGTGATGTGATATTGTATTATGAGAAGTTTGATATGATTATATGTTTTATACAAGTATGACTTGTGATGTATGTTTTACCTGAATGCATAAACCAGGCTTTTGGCATAACTATAGTGGTTGGTGTATTATAGCAGGAAATACAAGACACGTGAGTAACACATACTATGTACACATAAGACGAGAAAATTTATTTTATGTAATTCATAAATCTTATCACACGGAAAGATGAAATCTAAGAAAGAAATTGGGAAGTACGACCAAAAGAGTGATCGTCCCGGAGATTTTAGAGTCTGGGGTCTTGATTATTAAACTATGGGATGCCTCTGATTCTTTGTCTTCTTACTGTTTCAGATTTCTCTTATTACTTGAATATTCATATTTCTCATTGATATATTATCATTTCTTGATTTATTTTTACCTTACTCACTGAGCTGTCGAGCTCACCCTCCCACAGACTGGTATATTGCAGGTTGCTTGGAGGCAGGGATCAGCATTATGCTGCGCAGGGTTCGTTCTGAATCAATCCAATCTTTGTACTCAGGAACATTTGTGCTTGTTGATGATACATGAGGGTCATGGGATAGATGATTAATCTTGTATATATATAGAGAGAGAGAGAACCGTTGTAGTAGTTTCATTTCATGTTGACATTTGAGATATCTTTTATTGGGTTGTGATAACAAGAATTGTATTATCAATATTATGATCATGAGAAGTTAGAATTTATCATTTCTGAAATTCTATGGATGCCGAAGGGAGACTCTAGAGCTTATGTTGTTATGTTTCTCCATAAGTAGGCGATGTCAGGCTGAAATATCTTCATGATTGTCTGGATGATTTTGAGTTCAGTTATATGATTGGATTGAGAATAAGTAGGCTGATGTTAGCCAAAATTATCATATTTGTATTGGATATCATATCCGACCAGTAATTACAAGGGAGGTGCTGCTGAAATTTTTAAGAAATTGGAAATGATTTTAATAATTGGTCGGTTTAAATGGATGTTATGTAAATTGAGGATGTTAGAAATCTGGGACCGTTACAGCTTATATTGAGAAAAAATTCAAGCTTCACTTTTCATAGCTAAAATTTCAAATCCAAACTCATTTGTTTAAATTTCAGCTAGATTAAAAAATTAATTTAAGATTTTAAAAACTGTGATTTTCAAACAAGTCCCCGTGGATTCGACCATTTCTTGCCAATGTGCTATTTTTCGAATATTTCAAAGCAAGATTAGGTATTTTATTATTTGTGTACGGTTCAAACAACGGTAAATTTCACTATTTTTGAGCCGTAACAGAGCTTTTTTTGTACAAGAATTCTTTAAGTCAGAATTCCTCAACAATAAGATCTTAAAGTACCTGTAACATCCAAAAAGTCTTCTTTCTTATTAGGCTCAGCAAGATCTTCTTTGCTCCCCTCTTTCTGGTGAAGAAACTGACATGAATTTCCCTTAATGCACCAACCTCCGGCAAAAAAGCACATAGAACTGCAGGCCTTTTGCTTGAATTCTCAGGTGTGGCACCCGGAGATGAACTTCTAGGTCTACGTTGTGGAGTATGAATGCTAAGAAAAGGATCAGCATTAATTAGTAAAATGCCCGGATCCAACTAGAATGGACGAAATGAGGAAAGAATCATAACTTGGTAACTAATAAATTCCAATTGTGATTCAAAGATTTCCAACTAAGGAGGTGTTGTACTACCTTGACAAACTCGAATCCTCCAGCTTCAACTCAGTTTCCGAGTGTAACTGTGAAACTTCTTTACCGAGAATGCCATCAGACTTCCCAATCACTGAACCACCTTTCAACATGTTCTCAGCTAATTCTTTATTCTGGACTTGCAAGGTTGCAGTATTTTCAGAAGAAACAGAATCACCACAACATAAATGAGCCGGGCACTTCCATGAGCATGAAGGTAGAAATTCTTCACATGTTCAGAATCTGCATGCGTCTTTTTTTCCAAATGAACTGTAATTTCCTTACCATCTGTTAGAGATCCTGAGCAGCCTTTTCTTCAGAAGAAACATGTTCTTCCAGGTCTGCTGATTTAACATCTGCTGCACTTATATTAGGAGGCTCCTTCTTGTTTTCTATCCGAACCCTGACTGAGGAATCACGGGCTACAAAGCTGCCACCAGTAGCGTCCTTGCTGGGGGTTGCCGGATTGATTTCAGACCTCCCAAGAGTTGGAGAAACTAATTTCAAGTCCTCAACATGCCCTTCAGGCTCTAGTTTTTTGCTAGTTTCTACATGAAAGATAGTGATGTAATGAGGATTGGAGGTTAAGGGTAAGTAGGGGGGCGGGGGGGGGGGGGGGGGGGGGGGGGGGGGGGGGGGGGGGGGGGTAGAAAAGTGGAAAACAGTCACTACCACCAAGGATATGGATGTAAACAAAACACCGACATATCTACATATGGATCTGTGAAATTTAACCACTGTAATAGGAAATGATACTTCTCATCAATGTTTAAAATAACGATAACGTAACAACAACGTTTTTTTTTTTTTTTTTTGTTATGTTAACATATGTTATAACGTAACGCTTAACACGATTTAATATTTTTTAATAAAAATAAATATATATACTATATTTAAGAATTTTTATAAACAGAAAAATAATTTTAAAAAATCTAAAAAATATCAAAACAATATATAACACATTTACAAGTCTCACAACAATTTTTAGCGGGCATCGAGGAACTGAGGAGCTCCAATATCGTTCGCTTCCTCGTCAATTTAAGAGAGATCAGAGAGAGATTGACGAAGAATTCCTCGTTAATTGAAGAGTAGTCCGACTTTTTGATTTTTTTTTGGAGCGTTATGACGACGAGTTCCTCGTCAATTGAAGAGAGACAAAGAGAGAGGAACTGGGGCACTTCAATGCTTGTCGATGAGAGAGATATAATTGAAGAGGAACTGCAGAGAGAGAAGAACCGCACGAGAAAGTCATTGTCACCGTCGCGTCGTCGTCTGCTGCAGAGAGAGGATACACTGGGGTGCTTCGATGCTTCGCTCGTCGTCGGCAATTTAGGGTTTCATGTTGATTTGGTTTGTGGAGAGAAATTGCTTCGCTATTTTATATTTAGCAAATCGGTAAATAACATGAGTTACGAACATTACGTTATTTTCATAACATAACGTTCGTAACGCTCCAAAAAACGCTCGTTACTGGGAACTGTGTTTTTTATTAGTGTTATATAACGATCGGGTGCTGCTATGTTCTGTAACGGGTTATAACAAGTTACATAACGGGTTTTTTAAAACATTGCTTCTCATAGCTGCAAAATTTCGAGTAGTTTGTCAATGAATTTTGTCCACATGATATAATAAACAAGATTGGTTTTAACGATTTTATGTGTATTCGAACTGCATAGGATATGCATGTCATCAAGGTTTGGAATGGGCAAGCATACTTAGTATTGGCAGAGAGTTATGAGTATTCATAACCCCATCCATATATTATTATCGAGGTTTTAAATATTGTATATCACGTCCATATCACTTGGGGTTTTCAATATAGGATAGCGGATATCAAGTGATATATCAGAGACTAGAAAGGACAAACACTTCAAATGTAGTGTCATATTGGACATGTGTCACACGCATGTATTGGACACAATACTTCTATTTTCTATGTAATTTCTCATCTATTATGTGTTGGTGTATCATGTCATATGGTGTCAGTGCATGTGTATCAGTGTCTGTGACATAGATCTGAGATATGAGATTAATATTGGATGTCCATATCAAACATTATATATATAAGCATTGATAACTTAGTGAGTCACGGGTGGTCATAACAAAATTGCTAGCTAAATTAAAAAGTAGCTAAAGATGTACTTGGTGAGTCACGGGGTGGTGCTCCACCATGTAAGGACACATCATGGTGGAATGAAGAGGTAAAAACTGCCATTAAGATCAAACGAGACTCTTGCAGAGATTTGAAGAAAAATTGTAATTGAATGAGTTTTGAGAGGTATAAACTAGCCAAGAAGGAGGCTAAGAAAGCTGTTCAGAATGCAAGAGCTAAAGTGTATAAAAAGTTGGACACCAAAGAGGCTGAAAAGGGTATATATAGAATTACTCGAGTAAAGGAGAGAGATTAGAGACTTATGTACTGTGAGGTGTGTCAAAGATGAGGATCAGAAGGTTTTAATTCGAGATGAAAAAATCAAAGAAAGATGGAGAGAGTATTTTGACAGATTGTTCAATGGTAGTTCTACTCGAGATTTGGATGACCTTACCATTCAGTGTCAGGATATGAACTGTAATTATATGCGCAAAATTAGCGAATTTGAAGTTAAAGAGGACTTGAAAAGGGTGAAGTCAAGAAAAATTGTTGGCCCAGATGGAATTCTTATTGAGATATGGAGATGCTTAGGATAGATGGGCATGAGATGGCTGATAAACCTCTTTAACAAGATCTGGCTAACTAAAAAGATGCCAAATGAGCGGAGGAAGAGTACCCTAGTACCTCTCTATAAGAACAAAGATGATATCCAAAGTTGTTCAAACAACCGTAGAATAAACTTCATGTGTCTCACCATGAAGCTTTGGGAAAGGGTAATTGAACACAGGTTAAGGCAAAATATTAAAATATCAGAGAAACAGTTTGGATTCATGCCACGGCGATCGATGACAGAGGCTATTCATTTGCTTCATCAACTTATAGAGCGATTTCGAGAGGAGAAAAAATTTGCATATGATCTTTATTGATTTAGAAAAAAAACTTATGATAAGGTGCAAAGAGAGATATTATATTATTATGGTGGACATAAATGAAAAAAAGGAGTTCCCATCAAATATATTGACATAATCAAGGACATATACGATGGAGTAATAGTGAATATCGGAACTTATGGAGGCATAACAAGTGATTTTTTCTATCACAACTGGATTGCATCATGGATCTGCATTGAGTCCATTCTTATTTGCCATAGTGATAGATGAGCTTACTAGAGCTATTCAAGATGAGATATCGTGGTGTATGCTATTTGTTAATGATATTATCCTAGTCAATGAGACGAGAGCTGGGGTAAATGTCATATTGGAGCTATGGAGGCAAACTATAGAATCTTGAGGTTTTAGATTAAGTAAGGCCAAAACAGAGTATATGGAGTGCAAATTCAGTAAACATGGAATCTGAGATTATAGTATTGTGACACTAGACGGACAAGAAATACCGATAAGCAATCAATCATCTAAAAGGATGGGGAGATCAATAGTGATATCAACTACAGGATTCAAGCCGGCTGGTTGAAATAGAGAAGCGCAACAAGAGTTTTATGCGATCGTAACATTCCATTATGGCTAAAGGAAAAGTTTTATCGGAATGCTATTAGGCCAGCTTAAAGTTTTATCATATGGCGCAGAATGTTGGGCTATAAAGAGATATCATGCCCAGAAGATGAGTGTAGCAGAGATGCACATGCTTCGTTGGATGTGGGTAACACAAGGAGAGATAAGGTAAGAAATGAGGATATTCGTACTAAGATAGGCGTAGCCCCTATAGAAGAGAAGATGAGAGAAAACTGCCTACGATGGTTTGATCATGTGTGACGCAAACCTACAGATGCGTCAGTCCTACGAGTAGAGCGTATCAAATTTGGGCAAGTTAAAAGAGCGCAGGGGAGACCGAAGAAAACATGGATGGAGGTGATACGATAAGATATAGAGACCAAAAGGTCTCAGTGAAGGCATATTACTCAATAAGAATGAGTGGAGAAAGTTGATCCATGAGCCTAATCCGGTGTAATCTCTTTTGGTTCATGTGGCCGACCCAAATACTCGGGACAAATGGCTTAGTTGTCATTGTTGTTGAAGCATTGATAACGTAGAGTAACTATAAATTTTTATATGTCATCTATTTAATAAATAAGTCAACATGCATGAAAAAGCATTCAAGTATGAGAAAATATAAGCATGATGCAATAAAATAAAATCACAAATTTACAAAAAAAAAAATAATAAGTATAAATTCAATCGATTCATAATTTAAATAGCATAAATCATGATAAGCTTACTTCTTACTAGAATTGAATGAATGAAAGAAAGAAGAAAAAGGAGGAAATCCCCCCTCACTATAAATTTAAGCCTACGATTAAGAGACTTGCAAAAAACAAAATATATGCATAAGAATTAAAAAGGCACATATAACTTGATATATAAATATAACAATCTATTTTAAAAAAACATTACATTCTAGTCCCCAACTTGCCTTTAACAACATACATAAGCAATAAAAATTAATCATCATAAATCATAAATATTTAATAAACACTCTTAAATCTCAAGTCCCTAAATTAATAATAGCATACTTAACAAAAGAACAAAAAAACATCACAAATTGTTTCAAGTTTCTAAACAAAAGTACCAAACCAGGTCTTAAGAAAGATAAATGACACCACAATAAATAGTAAAAACCACCCAACCAATAATAAAATCAGAAACACCAATCTCAAATCCGATTTCTTGAAGATTGATATCCCTACTAAATTCGGGTTGAATTCCCCAATTTGCGGAAATAACGGGGCTGTTTTGGGCTGGAAAGTTAGGTTCAACCCGAATTATTAAAAGAGGCCCTCAGGCCCAAATAACAAAAATTAACCAATATCAACGATATCGGACCGCCTCATATATAATGGCCAATATCGGTGATATCGCCCGATATGAGCATAAACCGATATGACCGATAATTTTCATTGTATCGTATTGATTGGTCTTCAAACCGATATATTGGCTGATATATCAGCCATGGCCGCTGATATTTAGAACCATGATTACTATCAAGAGGCACAAACCAAGAGTTCTAGCACTGTTCTTGCAAGCAATCAAGAATAGACGTGTTTTTGGTCTAGCAATCGCATGTTTCAGACTTGCAACAAAACAATGTTGTTTTAAGTAGACATCATTAGGTAAACAATGGCGGTGAGCAAGACTCCTAACTCTTGTCAAATGGAGAAGAATAGCTACAGATTTTATAGAGGAGGAAGCCAGCTGTGAAGATATCTGTCTCTTTATTCTTCCGGTTCTTCTTCCTTTCTGTTCCACACAACAAATCTAGAATCAAGTATTATTCCCAACTTAGATATGAAAACCTATATAGTTCATCTTTCTATCTTCCTCCTTCCCTCTTCACAGGTTCTTTTCTGCAGCCTGATCATCTGATTTTCTGCACAAAAAATGTTGGTGGTCTCAAAACCTAAATAATCTTACCGAACCTGCCACTCAACATCTAGCCCCCCATCGTAGTCCTAGCCGTATAATCTAAACCCAATTCCTCCAATTAGAGTTACATTGCTGATGTCCCAGGAAAGAAAAAGGAAGACCATATTTTAAGCAACTGCTACTGAGTACTAACAGACCTTCGTATCTAATCAGCTTTCACAATAGAACTTAATCCTTCAACCCCATTAACTTACTAAACCCCAGGAAGAACAAAAACATAATTCTTTCTTCTTCTTTTTTTTACCAGAAAGCCCAGAATGAGAATGATGGTGGGTAAGTAGCAATACTCTAGAAGTTGAGATAAGCAATAAGTCCATTGTTAGAAGTAGCTTCAATTGAGGATAAATGGCAGAGAACATCTGGAAATGGCTCAGACAAATGAAGTAGAGAATAAATGATTGTGCTGGTTAGTAGGACTAATAAAATCATAGCTTAAGGAACAGAATGACCACAAGGAACCTTGGTTGTAGTAGCACAAAAAGGATATGGTAATTTTAATTTAACAAAGGAGATGGGGTATCGTCAATGTTGATATAGGAATGAGGTCGTCGTCTTCTGCTAGCACGCTCAAGAGAGGAAATTGTTCGGACTCAAGGACATCAGTACCACTTCCATACTTGAAGCTATTCAACTTTTCCTGATACAGGCCACCTGGTTGACTAAGATCCTTGGAGAAGATTGGATTTCATCTGTTGGATTAACTCTCTGCAGGCAGAACCTGGTTGAAGAATGGAGCAAATATTACATTGATAATCCTGCATGATCCCCCGCATATGGCATATAGCTGCATGCACAGTGACAGCTTCTAACACGGCTGCTCAATGCTTGCCAATAGCTGTCTTCTGATCCAGTACATATGGCTTCCCGAGTCGATATCTGTTTCCATCACATTTCTCTGATGTAATCTGCAGTAGTTTGATGGCAGACCCCAGAAGTCAAAACAGACCGCAGAATTTTGTAGATTTCAACACATTATGTAGGACGTGTCTTTCTTAGTTTGAGACAGACTTATTTATCCGAGTCATTTGATCTGGAGTTTTATTTGGACTTTAGCCTCTATCCTTTTACACACTTTTCATTTATTGATTATTGCTCATGTTGAGTGTTTAAACTTCCTCCCTGCTCTTCCCGATCTTTTTTCCTCTTCCCCAATATTTCTCTTTCCTTTACTCTGTACTGCATCAGGTGCTATACACACATTTCAATGGATTAACAAATCCCAGGTCAATGCCTTTACTCCGAAAGAAGAAGAAAGGACTAAAAGAAAAAGAGAAGGTATCCTTCAACATGATTAATGGGAGAAAAGAATTCATGCACCAGCCTCAATATTTGGAATAAAGGCTTTGTGTTGTTGAACACGAGATGGCCTGACTTCCAGGTGGACACGTGTACAGAATTTCTAACCTGGGTCAATTACCCACCAAAGAAACTACTATTTCAAGGCATTTTCCCAATTTTTTAATTATTCACCCATATCTATTGACAGCATATTACTAGACTGAATAAACATTCTCTTTCACGATTTTTATCCCATTTTTTCTTACAGCTCTATACAACAAAAGGGAAGTTGCTGGAGCAAACTACACTATCCAAAAATGAATAAAACAAAACTGGAAAAGGGCAGTCAATAATAGGACACAGAATTGAGACTGTGAGCGGCAAAAGCTTGCAATGGCTCCAGCAGACAATCAGAATCCTCATCAGCAACTGCAGCGCAGATGCTAACAGCCAGGTGAATTATTGGATCTCGAAGCTCATTTCTTGAGGTATCCGTACCTTTTCAAGTTCACTACCAGAAAACTTCAATTTCAATCCCAATCTCACGACTTTATAAGAACAACCTCATGGCTGGATGTTTAATGGAGTTTGCATAATTTGTTCTCGCTCCAGCCCCAACTTTGGGTTATCTGGTAAAGTTGAAAGAATGTCAGGCTCAAACTTTCTTTCATGTGGCAGAAACTGCAGAAAGCTCCAACTTATATTATATTGAAGGATGTCAGTATTTGATTTAGCTATTGTTACAAATGAGCCACTACATAAAATCGTGGGGCAGAGAGCTTTAAAATTCGACTGCAGTCTGGCAAAACAAGTATGCTATCAGCCACAAAGGTTATTTCAGTGCTCCATTTTTGTACCTTTTAGAGCTTTAAATAGGAAGAGGTTCTGATGGGGGAATTTTCAAACGGTTCAAATTTAGGACTTAATGATTTTATTTGAATTTAGATTTGAGTAGATTTGGTTTAGATTTAGGATTTATTTAAATAAGATTTGAGTTAGATTTGATTTTATCAATAATTGCACGTATGGTGCATGTATTGTAAGCTATATATAGCCATGTATTGAATTTTCAAAGTAATGATGATTTGATTAAACTTTATTTCCATGTAGAAATATGTGGTGTTTTAGTTTGATCTCATGGATTTGAATCGAATCAGGCGGTGAGCAAAGGTCCGGGTTGCGATCAGTGATCATATCCAATCCCCAAATTCTTGTTCTTCCCAAATCCACCAAAATCCCCACCACAAACCCTAAAATCCTTTTCATCTCGTATCAATTTGATATCAGAACTAAAATCATGCTCTTTCTTTTCTTCTTCCAAAAAAAAAAAAATCTAACCACAAATCTTCGTCCACAAAAAATACCCAAACCCTAGTTCTTCGAAACCCTAGATCGCTCTCTTTCTTTCTCTCCCTCTTTCTTTCGCTTCTTTATAAAAAAAAAAGAAAGAAAAGCAAAGGAAAAAAGAAAAGAGGAAAAGAAAAAGAAAAGAGGAAAAGAAAAGGAGGAAAAGGAAAAGGAAAGGAAAAAAATAAAAAATTATTGTTTTTTCTCTTCCTCTCCCTCCGCAGACCCTAACCCTAGATTCTTCAAACGCTACAACCTGACCCTCGCCACGCCACGGACGAGATCCCGACCTCGATGACAGCAACCTCCACCATCTTTGCCTCCAACAAAGTTCATCTCCCTCGTTTGAACCCATCAGCAGAGTCAACCCATCGACTTCCCTGACATCACCATCAACGGAGCCCTCAACGACGTCTCCACGCCACCCAGATCTCAGCACCTCCCTCCTTGGGCGCCACCGACAACAACGAAGAGCTCCACAACCTCGCCACGACTTCGTCGGGGCCTCTGCAACACACCGACGAGCCTAGATCACCCCAAGTCATTGCAGCGACCTTGTCGACCATCCAGATCTGCATCGCCCTCGGTTCTTGTCTGCATCGGTCGCCGCCGTCTTCTCCCTTCGCCGCCATCACCATCATTCAATCGCCGAAGATTCCACCGCCCTTCTTCTGCATTCGCCTGAGCACATCCATTGTCGTCGCCACCTTCCAACGACCACGACGAACCCGTCGAACTCTGTTGCAGCCTCCGCCGCGCCAATCCACCGCCATCGTAGTTGCTGACGCCTACAACCAGCCACCACCGCCGCTGAAGCCATCGCGAGGAGATCAAAAGGATTCGGATCAGATCTCACCCGATCTCATTACGGATTTAAGTAAACACCTGTTTTGATTCGGATACGACCCAACTTCCATCAGCTAAACCGAGTCGATCAAGTCAGATGAGTCGAGCCCAGAGTCGAGCCGCCGAGCTGATCTCGAGCCGAGTTCGAGCAGCCGATGATGTCATCGAGCCGTCGTTGATGTCACCCGAGTTGTGTTGGTGTCACCGGCTCATTTCTGAGCTGCATTGTTCACTACGGAGCACAGACGCAGTTCAAAACCCATTTCAGGACCATTCAAAGTCTGATTTGAGTTCCGTCTGAAGCTTTAAATGTGTAACTAATACCCAGAGCTACTGGAAAAAGTTTGCTGCAATTGGTTAGCAGCCTCCACAAGCCTATGTTTGGTGTCGATATTGTTCGTGCAGCAAAAGAGCAGTGTTTAGGGCCCTCGTTTTCAGCCTGATTTGAGCCTAGTTCGAGTCGTTGAGATTCTTGGATAATTTCTGAGCTTTATCCACTGAATTTTTGAGTTACTTCTTCATGGGCTTTTACTTTGGTGGTCGATATATACATATATATATACTGATCTGATGGTGATGACAAGGAAGTTGAACGAGATGTGTATGCGGCTATCCCGTGCTTGCGGGGTTTTAGTGATCGTTATGGATATGAGAAGTGAAAAAATTATCTTGAAGAATTTTTCAGTTATTTCTCCCTGGCATCTGAACAAAAGTGTCGTTATGCCCAAATGAGGCTAGTTGAAGAAACTTATTGGTGGTGGAAAGACAGTCATAGATTTTGTCGATGTCGGTTTGTCTTGCAAGACCTCCTTTGTACTCGGTACGCTCCGCACCTTCATACAGTATCGGAACCCAAGATTGAACAAGAGCTCAAACCCAAGAGGCAATCAATTGTTGATTTCTTCACTGAGTTTTGGGAGACTATAGATGGCACCCGGAAGCTTCTAGCAAATCAGGCTGTAAAGGTTGAGAGCTAAAGTTTTTGAAGATCCAGAACCAGAGCCGGAAGTGAAAAAGCCTCCTAATGAAACTCTTGTATATCTTCCAGCAAAACCTACTATGGAGCTAATGTCATCTTTGACAGCTATATCTTTAAGATTGTCTGACATCTATGACCCATTGCAGGTCTTTTTACAGGAGACAGGTCATAAGAGTTTGGTGCTTTGGTATGTGGGTTAGTTTTTAGTGGAGCTGAATTGCCTTTTCATGATGCACGTATCGTGTTCGAGCTACCGTCAATTGCAGCCGGTTTGTCACGAAAATCAGTTTCACCTCTACCACCTTAGTTCAGCCGTGATGCATCAGTATTGATTCTCCGACCATCACCTTAGCCCGATTGAATATTCATAATGCGGTTCAGTTTCACTCAATCGTGCTTATCTTTTACCTACCATTGCATTCATTAGGGATGAATTTTTTTCAAGCCAGGGAGAATGATAGGGGAATCAAACAGTTCAAATTTAGTAGGATTTGTTGATTTAATTTGAATTTATGTTTGAGTAGATTTGGTTGAGGGTTAGGATTTATTTGAATTAGATTTGGGTAGATTTGATTTATCAATAATTACACACATGATGCACGTATTGTAAGCTATACAACCATGTATTGTATTTTGAAAGTAATGAAAATTTGATTAAAATTTTATTTCCATGTGAAAATTTGTGTTGTTTTGGTTTGATCTCCTAGATTGAATCGAATCAGGCGGTGAAGTCAAAATTCGAGTTGCGATCCGTGATCATATTCAATCCCCAAATTCGTGTTCTTCCCCAATTCTACCAAATCCCCACCACAAACCCTAAAATCCCTTCCCTCCCACATCAGGTACTGTCAACAGTTTCAAATCAAACAAAAAGTTGAGAGCATAAAAAGTAATTTACTATGTTCTCCATGAATGTAACAATTCATTTCACAATCGAAATAAAATTCTTCAGAAACTAACCTAAAACGCATGTTTATGTGGAAATCTAGCCACTAAGATGATTGACTACATTTTCCGTTTGAATCTCATCTCAACAGCCACTTAGTTGATACTAAATCAAGAAACAATCAAGCCGTAACCAGAGTTTATTGATCCTTTTCTAATCATCTTAAATATTTGGAGACAGACACCACATGTACATATCCTTTTCCAGATATCATGGAGGCCTCACAAGATCCTGGTGAAAGTTCCTCAACATGGTTCTGAAAATATGGCTGATTATAGAAAGGTCAACATAAAATCTCTTCCTTGATTACAGATAGGTCAAGATAAAATCTCTTCCTTTAGCAAAAATGACTCCAAAGGTGTACCAACTTGGGGCGTTCTTTACAACATATATGGGCTTTGTCGGAGACACCTTAAGACCATACCTCCTTAATCTGGACGTTCTAAACATTTATAATCCCCGTCTTTTATGATTGTCTCCTTGCTAGACATGTTTTCAAAAAATCAAGATGCTCTTTCCACCTCGGTTCGAAGACTCGACGGACTCCAAAACGATTCCGAGACTCGAGATGAAGGGTTCAACTCAGAGTAGCGCGACTCGGCCAGGAATCAGAGTCGACTTGGCCGAGTCAGGCCGAGTCGACAACCACAGTTGTACGCCCATGACTGATCAGCTATAAGGAGAAAAAAGGAAAAAGAAAAAAACTCCCTGCAGAGCTCCAGATCTAGAGTTCAGATCTGTCGACGAGTCGTCGCTGAGCCCAGATCCGTCGTCGCCCATTCCCAAGTAACTGCTCCTCTCTCCATCTCCCAGTCTATCTGTTTGTTCCTCTCTCCCGCCCTATGTTTCTCTCTCCCCCTCCCTCTGTCTCTCTCCATCTCCCAGTTTCTCTTTGTCTCTCTCCCTCCTATTGTTTCTCTCTCCCCCTCCCTCTCACCCGTTCTCTGTCTCTCTCCCTCTCCATCTCCCAGTCTCTCTCTGTCTCTTACTTTCTCTGTTTCTCTCTCCCCCTCGCTCTCTCACCCGCTCTCTGTCTCTCTCCCTCTCCATCTCCCAGTCTCTCTATGTTAATATAAATCAAGTTAATTTAACATATAACTAATATTAATCTAAATTTAATCTAGTTAATAAATCTATATATCTAATATTGTACAACCCCCACTGCCATATTACTGTGATGTTAGATCCTCTAGCCAATCATCTTAACCTACTAGATCTTACCCACAAACATACTATTATCTTTATGGAAACTATATACCTGATTTCTATACTTATCACGGGGATTATGATAATGATGATTTTATACCTCATCACAATTCAATGTGGAAATCACTACATTAGCAGGTATTTATGAATATATTTTATATAATTTACTATATTATGCATGTATTTTGATATGTTTCTACTGACGATACGTGTACCCCCAACCGCCATCGAGATTTTGGGAATCTCCATCCCCAGCCTTTTTGGGTGTGTGCGTTTCTTAGACATTTATCAATTTTATTCAACCCCACCTTTCCCGTGCATGTGACTTGGTAGGTATACTGTATTTTTTTTTTAAATTCCAAGACTATCCTTCCCTAGTATTCCCATTAAATTAGCTTTTCTAAAAAGCTTACAAAGATACTTGTGGAGTCAGGTGCATTAAATGCGGCTGATATGAAAAAAAATTGCACTGGCAGGAAAAAATATGATTACCTTTCTAACGAATCTGGCTACCTTTTTCGGGTTATTTGCTCACTTTGGTCCAATTTGATGAAAATGTTATATAAAGCAGGAAAAATCTCGGGGTGAAAGGTAAATAACTCCCCCATAACTAATCATCATCTTTCTCATTTCCCTCTCCCAAAAGTTCATCTTTTTTGCACCATTTTCTCCATTATTCCATATTATCCTTTAGAACAAAAAATCCTAGTTTTCTTTAAAATGGATGATTAGAATGGGGAGGAAAAAGAGAAATATCTACCTTTCGTATGAAATTATCTACCTTCAAGGAAATGAAATTATATATCTTTATGGAGGTAATCTATGCAATCCTCACATAAACACTATCAATAATTTTACTAATGGTAAACATATGAACTCAAAGGTAGTTTCTCATGAACAAAACGTACTTTAGCAAGAAATTTAGACACATTCAAAAACAATGTAGACAACTTAGAATACAAAAAAGATAAACAGACAAACAGTTTCATATGAAAGGTAGACACTTTAAGAAGAAATGTAGAGACATTAAAAAATGTAGACAACATAGGAAAAAAAAAGAGAGAGAGAATTAAAATCTAGATAATATTATGTGAAAGGTGGACATTTTAACATGAAAGGTAGACACGTTCAAGAAGAATGAACATTAAAAAAAAAATTAAAGGTAGATGATTTTCTATCAAAGTTAGATAATTTAAGAAGAAATATAAACATGTTCAAAAAAATGTACACAACTTAGAAAAATAATAATTAAAAGGTAGACACTTTAATAAGGAATGTGGACACATACAAAAAAAAAAAAAAATGACTACAAGCTAGACATTTTCATACAAAAAGTAGACATTTTAACATGAAAGGTAGACGCATTCAAGAAAATACAAACAACTTAGATTAAAAAAGATAACAAAAAGATAAACAGTTTCATATAAAAGGTACACATAATAAACTAAAAGATACACGATTTAAAATAAAGACAAGCAGACATAAAGACATTTTTACTTCTAAGTTGTTTGTGTTTTGAATTGAAAAATAGAGATTTTGAAACAACGATGGATATTACATGTAAATATAATTGTTTTACGAATAAAAATAGACACCTTAAATCAAGCGTAGATAGTTTACACGTAAATGTAGACATTTTAAAAATAAAAGTACAGAATATAAAACAAAGGTAAATAATTTTACATGTAAATGTGATGACTAAAAGACAAAGTAACACAATTAAAAATGTTAACAAAGAAGGTAGACACCTAACACATAGGTGGAACTTTTCTCCTTCTTTTAAGAGAACCCATTTCATGATAACCTTCAAAATTTCAGATCCTACAAAAAATGGCTCTTTACATAGAGAGAACCTCAGTCTTTCATCAAATCCATGCTCAATAAAAGAACTGAGATTTTCTTTGCGAAAAGAAACATCTTTAATAAGCTCAATGCAGGAATTGAGATGATATGCAGTGATATGAAGAGAACAAAGCTGGAGAAGGAAGGGAGGAGAATGAAGGAGAAAAGGCTGGGTTTTTCGGGGGTGGTTGAGCTAATATAAAGGAAGACAGAAAATTATATTTTTTTCGTTTCTTTTTGGAGTTAGGATGTGAAGAAGAGGGAAGAAGGAATGTAAGTCTTTTTTAAAAAAATAACTAGAAATGACGAAGAAAAGGGAGAAAAGATGGGGTTTTTTTTGGGTCATCTGAGAGCTGAGAGGGGGAGAAGAAGGAAGGGGAATAAAAAGGAGATAGGGGGAAGGAGAGGAGGGCAAAAAAGGGATTTTCTAGCCCCTATGTACTTTTTACTCGTTTGAATACGAGAGGGGTTAGATTGAGGTGTTACTACAATTTCTGTAAATCTCGAGCGAGAGGGGAGGAGGTGGAAGCATTTTTCCGTTGATTCATTGGGCAGCAACAAACAGACATGAGGGAGGAAAGAAGTAGAAAAAGAGAAGGGAAGCAGAGTAAAAAGAGAATAAATGAAGCATGGGCAGGAGGAACAGCAGAGAAGGAAGAAAAAAATTGTAAAAAAGAAAGAATAAGAGTACTGCAACAATACTAGTTAGGTAGGCAACTCAGGCTTGGGTTGGGTTGTCTAGAAGGTAAACTTGAGCCAACCCAATGATCATTAACGCAAATTGATTTGGGATCTCTACTAACCCAAGAACAATTTTACCTCACTAAAGATTAAATTCAGGTTGGATAGGTCAAATATGCTTGGGTATGATTGGTCAGGTTTGGTTAAATCAAGTCGAATAACCAAATGTCTCTATAATTATAGTTCATTAACTTTCAAGTTCATTGGAGTTCAATCATCGAGTAGTCAAAAGATTCACCAACAATTTTCTGGTCTTCATCAGAGGCCCATTGCACATGTCCTAAATTTACTTCCTCACCTCTATGTCAAAAAGTAACTAATGTATGCGCACACATGTCCCTTTCTAGAATTGTTTTCACAGTTTTTTGCTTTTCATTGGTTGCCTTGGCCAGAAAATGGCTTCTATTGTCCATCTTTGAAGAACAAACCAATCCAAATTGAAGATAGAAAATCAAAAAAACAGCATAGATCATACAAGAAAGAAAAGGGGGGCCCAAGTAATGAAACTAGGAAAAGAAGCTTATACTTTTGGTGAAAGAAGTGCTATATAGAAGGAAAAAATGGATTAGTGGTGTTGATCGTTTGTGCCAAAAAGATTAGTAGCCAATGATACCCTAAAGCTAATTTGATTTTGAAATTAGGAGAACAAAGAAGATTAACAAGAATTTTCAGGGCTTATTGGAGTGGTAGTCAGCTTTCATAAATCCAAATTCCTTGGAGTGTTGGCATTAGTATGAGGCTACATGTAGGAGTAGAAGCCCACAACAATGTTCATCAAGGAAGTCCAATGTCACTCAAAAGCTCCATCTTCAAGGTCCATGAATCACAAGGCTATTCAAAGATGAAAAAAGAGAATGGGAGGTAGATGTTTCACAAGAAAAAAAGATGTCGGAAGAGGATTTGGCTGTATTCAAGAGGCAGCTGGGAGAGGCCCGGAGCTCAGTGGCAAATGGAGCTCTAAAATGCAAGTCTCCAATTAGTACATGAGCCCCAAGAGTTATAGGAATCGGCAGTCGATGATCATGGTTGCTGAAAAGGGGTTCGGTTATCTTGTGAATAAGAACTTTGGGGCCAAAGTTTAAAGGACACCTCTTGTAAGAAAATGGTGATCATGGTGTTCTCTTTGTCTTAAAAAAAAATGGTCCACATGGGAGAGGTCAATCCTCTTCTCGAGGTCAACAGTTGCTCCGCTTTAAAAATTACATATTGGTTTAATCTTTGAAGTTACAAATCATGGGTGAGTAAACAGTTTAGGTTTGTATAAAAGGTTCGTTGACATAATAAACAACAACCTAAATTTGCATGGGATACAAAATTATAAAGGGGGGAGGTAGGAATTAGAAAACAAGTAGATTCAAGGTCTATTAAAAATGAGATAGGAAAGTGAGAATGTTTATGGGTTATGCCAGTGTGCAATGAAGATCTTGATGGTCTGAGGAGTGAGGAACTTTCTGCAAGATTTAGAACTGATGTAAATGAGTGTGATAAGAGAAGAAGAAACTAGTTAAGAGGGGGAAAAAAGACAGAAAGTTCTAAAAGAATCAACAAGGTCTGATATGTGTTCAGAGGTATTCTATGTATTGGTTTGGTATTTAGTCCCACATTGCCTGTGGAACATGATTTACTCTGTATTGATCTCTATATATAGACCAAAGTGAGTCATAGAACTCAACTTTTTCTCTCCCAGTCTCTATGCTACGTTATCATGGTATCAAAACTACTCAAAAACCCTAATCCCAAAATCCTAACCCTAATCTCAAGACCCTAGGTCCCTAACCCAAAAAAAAACTGTAGCAAAAAATCCACCCGAAAGTCCCCAAAATTCACCACGTGTTATTGTTCCCTCTCCTTCTCCCTCTCTTTTCCCCGACTAGCCCTAGCTTTCCAACGTCGCCATCCCTCTTTGTCGCCACCTCATCTTCATCATCGTCAGTGTCACTATCATCTTCGCGGATCCACACGTCAGTTGCCTCGTCGTCATCAGCATCAGCTCGTCACCACCTTCCAAGTGTCGACATCAACTCGTCTTTGTCCTCTACCCGAGATCGTCGCCGCCAAGCCGACATCGATGTGACATCGACACCGCTTGCTCAGCCTCCTCTCTTTTCGACTGCACCGGTCGACTTCAAAGGCAGCCCTAGCTTCGCCTGCCTCAAGTGCACATACTCGTCTTGCAACAACGACCTCAGCCACCCTCGTGTTCTCTCTCATACCTCCCCACGGCCATGATAGACCTCGAAACCCACCGCCGGCCACGAGATCTAGCCCGAATCAGGTTCAAATGTTCAATTAGCAATTGGTTTTGCTCCACAATCGGATCCGACCCGCAACCAAATTTGGGTTTGACCTTGCAAACTCGACACAAATCCAACCGGATACGATCCGCAATCAGATTTGCAGACCCGACTACACAGGTGCAAGCCCAAGTCTGACCTGTTCTGCTCCTGCACCCGACCCACTACAATGCAGACCCGTTTGCAGAACAGACCTGCTAGTGTTCAAGTTTTTTCAGGCCATATCTCATCACGCGGAGCCTAATTCGCACAATTCTCGAGGTGTTGGAACCGTGAAAGACAAACCTTTGCATCTACAATCTTACAAGGGTTCGTTGCCAGCCATGTCTCGTGTTTATGTTGGCAATTTGGATGATCGTGTCTCGGACCAGGAGATGAAGGATGAGTTTCAAATATATAAAGTTATAAGGCGTATTTGGGTTGCGAGAAAACCATGGGCTATGCCTTTATTGACTTTGATAACTGTAAAGATTCTCAAGATGCAATTGACTTGGATGATAAACATAACTGGAAGGTGAGCTTTCCCATTACTCTAAAGGTGGTCGTGACGGTAGTGGTTATGATTGTGATCATGGTGGCAGTAGTTCTTACTTGAAGTGTTATGAGTGTGGTGAGCCTGGTCATATTGCTCGAGAATGCCAGCTGTGAATTGTTTTTGGAGGGCTTGGCAATGGCAACAGTGATCGCAAAAGTCCAATCGAGCATACCTATCTCTCCAACACTCTAGCTCAAACAGGTATTGCTATATCTTGTCTTACATCGTCTAGGTCAAATACTTGGATTATAGATTCAGGAGCGACTGATCATATGATTGAGAACCAAGGTATTATGTCCTCTTTTACCCATGCCTCTAACTCTGTAGTATTAGCAGATGGCTCCCGCACACACATTCAGGGTATTGGAACTGCCGCTACCACTCCTACTCTTCCTTTATTATCTGTTTTCTATTTACCTCATTTTTCTTTCGACTTATTATCAGTAATTAAAATTACCAAGGTTTTAAATTGTACGGTGACATTTTTCTGACACATTGTGTATTTCAGGAGATTTGGACGGGGAAGACGATTGGCATAGGATGTGAGTGGAATGGACTGTATGAGCTATAGTTTTAACATCCGATTAGGTGGCCTGTCTCAGCAATTCATCAGCATTGGACTACAACTACGAGTTAGGTCACCCTTTTTACCTACACTTAAACATCGTGTTCTTGCTTTAGGTCAGATTTTATCCTTAGAGTGTGAGTCTTGTCAGTTAGAAAAACACCATCATGTATCTTACTCTAGTCGGGCCAATAAAAGTGCAAGTCATTTGATTTAGTTCATTTCAACATATGGAGTACATGTCCACTACCTTCAAAACTGGGATTAAGATATTTTGTTAGTTTTGTAAATGATTATTCTAGAGTCACATGGATATATCTGCTAAAAACTCATTCTGATGTGTTTTCCAAATTTAAAGTCTTTTATTCAGAAATAAAGAATCAATAATTCTAACATTAAAATTTTGAGATCTGATAATGCTAAAAAAATATCTGGACAATAATTTTAGAATGTTTTTGAAACAAAGAAAATTTTGCATCAATCCTTTTGTGTTTACACTCCTCAGCAGAATGGGGTAGCTGAATGTAAGAATAGACACATTCTTGATATTGCTAAAACTCTTCTATTTCATAGACAGGTGCCAAAAGAATTCTGGGGTGAGGTCATTTTTACTGTTTGTCACTTGATAAATCGCATGCCCTCCTCTGTATTACAAAATAAAATCTCATATTCCACCTTTTACACATACATAGATTTGTTCTCTTAACCTCCAAAAAATTTTGAGTCTCTCTATTTTGTCCATAATCATAGTCCCCATAAGACAACTTGATTCTAGATCTCTTTGAGGTATTTTTCTTAGCTCCTCTAGAACTCAAAAAAGTTACAAATATTTTTGTCCATCAATAAGTCGATATATCTTGTTTGTCGATGTAACATTTTTCGAGTTTAAACCTGAGATTTCCACATCCCCCTCTTCTTTGGCGTCAGAGAATGACTATGATTACATGTTCTATCGGGAGACATTACTTAATAGTGTTGATTCTACATCTCAAAATGTTACTGGTAAAGATACACTTGATTTCAGGATCCGATTCAGGTCTATACACAACGAACAGCTCATGCTCCTGTGCCAACACCAACCTCAGTACCAACTCATGCGCAAGAGTCAAGTGGGACTGCCACTACTTAATTACCTGGTACTGATAATCTTCCCATTGCACTTCAAAAAGCAAATGTACTTGTACCCAACACCCCCTTTTCAATTATGTTTCTTATTCTCATTTATCATCTACCTTTCATTCATTTATTTTGTCTTTGGACTCATGCTCGGTTCCAAAGAATGTGTCAGAAGCACTATCTATTCCATGGTGGACTCAAGCGATGCATGAGGAGATGACGGTCTTAGAGCAGAATGGGACTTGAGAGTTGGTCACACTTCCAACAAGAAGAAAGTCGTTGAGTGCAAGTGGGTTTACAGTGTCAAGTTAAATCTGATGGATCTCTGGCTCACTTAAATGCGAGATTGGTTGCCAAAGGATACTCACATGTGTATGGGCTTGATTATATGAATACATTCTCCTCGGTCACAAAAATGACATCTGTGCAGATACTTGTGTCATTGGCAGCAACATATCACTAACCACTTCATCAATTGGACATCAAGAATATCTTTCTAAATGGTATTCTTGATGAGAAGTTTACATAAAGAAACCATAGGCTCTGTTGCTCAAGGGAGTTGGCGAAGAAGGTTTGCAAGTTGAAAAAGTCACTCTACGGTCTAAAACAGTCCCTGAGAGCCTGATGTGAGCGTTTTGCATCAGTGATTCAGAAGTTTGGTCTCTGTCGTTAGAGAAAGATCATCTGTGTTTTGACGGATATAGCATGAGAAGAGGATCCTATTGGATATGTGGATGATATTATGATCACAGGAGATGGCACAAAAGGGATTGATAGAGCCTGAAGTACTTGCAGAAGCACTTTCACACCAAGGATATTGGATCCCTGAAGTACTTCTTAGACATTGAGGTGATCAAGTCCAAGCAGGGCATTCTTCTATTATAGAGAAAATATGTACTTGACTTGCTTTCGGAGGTTGGAATGCTAAGATGCAGGAGTATTGATTCTCCGATAAATGTGAACACAAAACTACTACCAGCTCAGGGTGAGCTTCTTGAGGATGCTGAGAGATACAAGAGATTAGTAGAAAAACTGAACTACCTGACACTAACCAGACCGGACATTATATTCGCAGTTAGCATAGTGAGTCATTTTTTTGTCAGCACCAAGAACTACCCACTTGGAGGCGGTAATGAGGATTTGAGGCATCTGAAGCAAGCTTCAGGGAGAGGGCTTATCTATTCAAATCAAGGACAGACCCGAGTAGCAGGCTTCTGCGATATAGACTGGGCAGGGTGCCCTTTTGACCGGAGGTCAATCACATGATATTGTGTCTTTCTTGGAGAAAATCTTGTGTCATGAAAAAATAACTAGTAAAGTGTGGCCTCTCGATCCAGTATAGAGTTGGAATACAGGGTGAAGGCAACTGTGACATAAGAGCTGATCTAGATCAGAGTTTTATTGATAGAAATTGATTTTCCCCAGGGTGTCCCATGAGACTATATGGCGACAACAAGACAACAATACACATTGTTGAAAATGTTATGTTCCATAAGAGAACCGAACACATTGAGGTTGATTGTCATATAGTTCATAAGAAGCTTGAGGAAACGATCACTGTGGCGAAGCATGAAACATCAAGACACCAGTTAGCAGTTCTTACTAAACCACTTGGTAGAACAAGGGTAGACTTTATTTGTAACAAGTTGGGCATGTATGATATATATGCTCCAGCTTGAGGGGATGTTGAGAGGTATTCTATGTATTGGTTTGGTATTTAGTCCTACATTGCATGTGGGACAAAATGTACTATGTCTTAATCTCTATATATAGACCATAGTGAGTCATAGAAGTCAACTCTTTCTCTCCCAATCTCTATGCTACGTTATCATGGTATCGTTATCAAGATGTAACAAAATCTAACTAGATAAATAAAGCATTCAATGAACAGGAAACGGGGGAAACTCTGAGAGAATGATTAACAATTTTCTCTCACATAATCATGTGGAGAAATTGTTCATAAAAATGAAATAAAAGTGCAACTATAAATCATGTGGAGCAATTGTTCATAACTACCGATTCATGTTCCATTTGAATAAACTCCTCGTAAATAAATATAGCAATAGGACTGAGCAACTAAGGTCACACAAACTAATTTTCCGAACTCCAAAAAGAAATTCTTTGAGTGAGGACCTTGTCACAAGGTTGTCAAGATTATGAACCCCCCTCATTCTCTATACAATGCAATTGACATACATTTAGCTAGATCAAACTAAATCTCCCGGTCCCTAGCATGGAAAGTTTCTTTTGTTTTAAACATCCCAATTGGAGGTTTATTCTTCAGATTGTTAAATTATGAGGATGAGACAAAACAAATAGTTGTTTATAAAAAGGGGAAACTTTTGCATAACATTCTTTTGTAGATACTTTTTAATGTGATTTTATGTCATGGATGTATTTGAAATATGAGAGATTATGGCAAAAATTATGTAAAAAGCAAGATGAGGATATGAGATATCCGTATATCAAGTTCAACCACTCTGGCTGAGAATTTTGAATTTTTACCACATCAATCACATAATATTATGAGAGTCGAGTTATGGACTCCGAAATCTCATTTCTCTCATACCAAACAAGTTTTTACTGCAATGCGAACTTTGCTCACCTCCATTGAGTAATATCTTCAGCTCACCTCTTGCCTTTGTATTCCTATTAATCACCCCGATAAAACAACACATCAAATGAATTGAGCAAGCCCCAGATTTTACGCATAATCAGCAAACAGTCTTGCATGTTTTTTGATCTGCAGACTCAACATAGCACATCCATATATCTCTACTTGTCTGCTGTCATAAATTTTCTTGGGTTTTTACCTCTACCTCTGAATTGGTTTTCTTACAAATGATTGAGTCATTATGTGGCAATGACACCAAAGAGAAACAAAGTTAATAGATTTTCACTTTCACTAGCTAATATTTTCAGTTCGAAACTACTGTAATCCTGAATTGCGCACCTAAAACTAAAATGCAGGACATCTGAACATTACAGCTGATGAGAAAAAACCTTGTTCCTTATTTCAAACTTCACATATCCTAATACCTAAATTTCCTTATTTTCACAATATTTCTCAAATTGAATCTTGTCCATGCTCTTTAAAAAACATGCACAAGCAGCACAACCAAAAGCACAGCACATCTATGGCATTAAAACAAAACCAAAATCAGAACATTCCAAACGAAAATATACCCGAATAATCAAAGCAACAATGCAGCAAGAATGTTGGACCAAAGACAGCATATTTTAAGGGGGAAAATGAGGTTTCTTTGGGGTAAAGAAGCAAACCCTTGTCCTTTGCCTCATCGCCAGCCCCCGCTCTCACATCACCTTCTTCTTCTTCTACCTCCTCCCCCTCCTCCTCATCCTCCTCAGCGTCGCCCTCTTGTTCCTCTTCTTCGACCTCCATCTCCTCCTCCTCCTCTTCGACCTCCATCTCCTCTTCTTCTTCTTCGACCTCTTCTTGTTCTTCCTCGACCTCCTGTTCCCCTTCTGCTTCGACCTCTTCTTCTTCTCCGATGGGGGGATCGGGCTCGTCAGAAGGCTCAGGCGATGAATCGCGGTAGGCCGTCGGCATCGATGAGTTGAATCTCTCGCCCTCTCGCTGGCTGCGGCGGCGAATAGAACTATGAAAATTGAGCAATGGGCGCCCGGTGAGGTAACAATCTGCTTTTGCCTCGAGCTACTAAAGCCCCCACTGTGCCACCGATCTCGGCTCTCGCCCTCTTCTTTCCCTTTTTCTTTTTCTTTTCTTTTTTATTTATCCTTCTCTTCTCTTTTCTAACCCTTTATTAATTTATATTTATTCAGAAATCGTTGTTCATGTATTTCGGTGTCTACCCCGATCAAAATCGGGCAAAGGAAAGTTTCTCACGTGATGCATTCACAAATTTAGTCTGTTCATATATATGTCTTTCCGTCTTAAAAGATAGAGGGTGTCGCTAGTCACGGCCCTCTCCCCTCCCTCCTCCCTTCTCCTTCTGCCACCTCTTCCCCCCCCCCCCCCCCCCTCTTCCTCCCTTCTCCTTCTGCCACCTCTTCCCCCCCCCCCCTCTTCCTCCTCTTTTTTTCCAGCAAAGTCAAAGCCACGTCCATCTTTTTCTTCCTCTTCCGTTTCTTTTTTCGTCGTTCTATCGGTCAGTTTTCATCACCGACAGAGCGATATACTGGTATAAAAAATTGAGCTAATTCTTGTGCGTTGCAGGGAAAAAATTATATATGCAATTATAAATGTCTATATTGGGTAAGGGAAGACAAAGCTTGGGTATTTTATTTTTATAAAACTAGTATAATACTCTGTCGGTGGTGAAAACCGACCGACAGAGCGGCGGAGGTTGAGGTAAGGGAACAAGGAAGATGAAGAGAGGGCAGGGGGAGGAAGATGAAGGGGATAGGAGAGGGAGAAAGAGGGAGGAGGGACGAAGGGGGTGGTCGCTCTCTTGGTTGAAGACGGACAGACAAACAGACAAAATTCATAAAAGAGTCACGAGAGAAAATCTCTCTTCAGTCGGTTTTGATTAAGTTAATCGTTTACTACTTTCCTTGTCCATTTTTATAGCTTATTTATGATAGATAGTTAGTTATGAAAATATAGGCTGTAGACATGCTACAATTATTCTCCCAAAAGTGTAGAAAAATATATAAAAAGTTGATTTAGAACTATTGTTTGATATATTCTAAACATAAAGAAGCATATGACGGACCCAAGGTGCTTGACTGATAAAATGATAGAGCTGAGTTACAAAAATCACAACAACTTTGGGCGGGGTGGCAACTGAAACTAACGATCGATCCCATAGTAAATGACGCATATGTTTCTTTTGTCGTATTCTTAGAGTGGGTTGATATTGAATCAAGAGCAATTGAATCGTGTCTCGGTATTGTACCTCGACAAGTCAATCAGGCAGCAGATTGATTGGTTGTCATTGTTTTAGATTGGGTAGTGATGTTTCTTATTTTTTGGTCTTTCTGATCTCCTTGATGTTAATGTCTTGGGAGAGTGTATTAGTGTGTTTTAATGTTTTTTTATGTTTGTTTCCCTAGCAAAAAAAAAGGGAAAAAAAAAAAGAACCACCCCTCAATATTTGATCAATAAAATTTCAATATCTAATTATCTATTAAACTATTATTTATTTATTAAATGAATAAATACAATTAATTATCACTGGGCTTTGTCAGTCACGTGGAGTCTTACACTTGAATTACAATACAGTTCATACTTCTTGGAATATTAATTCTCTCGATAAGATAATTGTTATCTTGCTAATTGTAATCTTATTTTTTATGAATCCAAACAACCCTTTTAAAAGAATTTGTGATTATTGTTATAAAAAAACTTTAGGATCAAGCATGTATTCACTATCAAATGTTTTTCCTTCTCATATCGATCCCACTTTACTCTTAATATGGGAAGTTGTTATTGCCATTTGATAACAAACATGGTATTAATTAGACTATTTTTATTTTATAAAGCATAACCTACATGGATGATGGAACCAGGGAACATAGAATGCATCTACACTACTTTTCTTAAACTAATTGTTTATGCCTTTGATCGGATCCATCACAGGGGATTTCTTGCTAAGCACCACACGCACGCGATGCAAAATTTTCATCATCATTCGTTGGTCAAACATATTCAAATACGAGGCATGCATATTACTTACACAATTTAGGATATTTGAAACATCGTTAAGCCTTTTAAAATCCATGTTACTACACTAAAATCTCTACAAGAATAACACATAAGACAAACAAATCACACGCACGTGTGTAAATGATCATATGAGAACAGTTCTTAAATTAAATTTCGTAAGAACTCCATAATGAGCTATACTATGAATGGTCTGAAATATTCATCTTAATCTGCATACTCAAATTAAGTTAACAATGAAAAATCTTCCGAGCATTTTTACATATGCATTAAATGGTCTCTTTTTCCAACAACTAATATAACATATTTTGTGTAACCACTTAATATATGGAGAAAAATGCGTTGAATCACGTGATTTTTCATTATTAACCTAATTTGAGCATGTAGATCTATTTATAGAGAGAGAGACTTGGATCCTTTGTGAAGGATTTGAGCGCGAATCTTTTCCTCTCAAATTCAATGCTATGACATTCAAATACAAGATCCACGCCGTTGAATTTGATCTACAATATTTAAAGTAACTAAAAATAAAAAAAATCTAATGTTTTGAATATTTTTTATTTATTTATCAAGTAAATGGAAAATAAACAGGCTAAATAGTACAACGATGTATAATATTTGAAACCTAACCAATTTAAATTGGCGCAAGGATTTTTAAAGTAAAGACTAGAAAAACTCTATAAGAATATTTGAAACCTGCCAAGTCTCTCTCTCTCTCTCTCTCTCTCTCTCTCTCTCTCTCTCTCTCTATGTTCGCGCGCGTGTCAATGTACGTGTGTTTACATGTGTGTTGTACCTTTTTTTAAAATCCGTGTTACTACACCAAAAACTCTATAAGAATATAACACACATAAAACTAACAAAATACAGACATATACATGCACAAGTGCACACACAGATGAGCTACTTTAATCAATTTTCAAATCACTTGCTTGCTACCAAAGGTTTGGAGCCAATAACATTCGAGAATATTTGGATAATTAAAGCCAATTCATTCCATCTAAATCCAGACTATTATAATTTATGATTGAGGAATAAATGTCCAAAGCCTAAAGCTTAGGAGCTAATCTTCTACAAAATGTAAGTGATAGCGATCCTTGAAATATTACCAAACAAACTAAATCAGATGCAATGACGCTAACAATTACCAGCATTTCTAATACAACGGTAAAGAAAACACTGCTCTCAGGAGATATTTCGATGAGAAATCAGAGAATGCAAATATCAATACAAGGTTGAGAGAGAAGAAAATATAAATAAGCACTGATATTTCCTTTAAACAAAAAGGAAAATATATACAGTTTTTATTGCTTCTTTTATCTTCTCCTAACCAAAACCCCAACAAGTCATCAACTTACTTCAATCTAGCTCTATAATCTTCTAAACCTCAAAAGGAGGGAAAAAAGAAAAGAAAAGAAGAGAAAAAAATATTTCAAAAGATTACAACAAGAAACAAGAAAAATCAGTCAGCTACAATGATTCCCACCAAAATCAACCAAAAAACTAAACTGGAGAAGGGAAAAGAAGCAGCAGTATGAACAACGAGCTAGTCGATCAAGAAAGCAGATGCGGTCCACCCTCAATAGGATTTCGAGAATGGTCATGAACATGATGGGGCTTGGTCATCTGCACATCCCTCACGAACTGGGTCCTCGCCTTAGCATATGGAGCCTCCCGAGCTGCAGAGATGCAAAATTGTTTGAATTTTAATGAGATGATATTATTATTATTTTACCTTTTTAAAAAAAAAGAGAAACCATACATTCAGTACAATTTTTCTTTGGAGAAAAGACTAGGAAAAACAGGCAATGGTTTCTTACATGCAGCGATCTTCTGGGCCCGGAGGATGTTCTGCCTTCTCTTCCACCAGCATCCCATGCAAACAAGCAGGAGCAGAAATGCAATTACAGCACCGAATGCAATGCCAATCTTAGCAGCGACAGAGAGGTGGGGGCCACATGAAGGCAATCCAGGAATGCCACATAAACCGGCATTACCAGTAAAGCTGCACTTGCCACGGTAAACATCAAAATCATTTTGAAGAAATTTGCAATCATCAAAAGAGAAGAGAATGTTGGAAGAATAATAGTTGTGAGTTCTGTACTTGACAGCACCTTATTTCCAGATAAGTTCAACCCCTCTGCCCAAAAAAGGATCAGCTAAATTCTAAGAAAACCGACCCCCCAGCTCATAAATCATAATCATATTGATGCCTCTTTTGGCAGCACCACAATAAGTCAGTTTAATGCATAACTTATGCAATGAGCTGATCCTTCACAAAATTTACATGTTTATAAATTGAAAGTTAACTGAAAACATGCACATAAATGTACTGTTGATGGCTCATGGTTTCTACATAATCAAAACCGACTGAGCGATCCGTCCTTCAACCATACTCCGCCGAATTTAGACCACAGGTTCATCATTCTGCCCTATCTTCTCCCTTCAGTCCACTCCATCTTCACTCCCATCTCAAGAGCAGCTAGGGTTCACTGCCGCCCGGTCCTGGTCCCCATCCCAATCCGATCCGGTCCCGATCATCGCCGCCGATGGAGTGGCCCGCGACCAAAGTCCACAACACCTTCGTCAGTTTCTTCGAATTGAAAGGCCATGTCAACTGGCGATTAAGCCCCGTCAAGGACACGTACCATCACACGTTCTTTGAGATGCTGGGGAACTGGTCGTTTGGGGATTATTTCAAGGAGGCGACTGGATGGGCATGGGAATTGCTCACTGACGGGGGTTTTAAAGCTTTTTTTTGGCGTTCTTAAGTTTTTTTTTTTCTTATTTAAATTTGTTGTATATATTTTTGTACTATTGAAATTTTGTACACATATTTGGGGTTGAATCGAACAAATCATTTGAAAAGTTTCATCTTTACACTCAGTTCCCATTTTCCAGTTTTGAGTTAAAAAGAAACAAGATTTTTGGCACTGAATCCATTCTTTAGTGGAATTCAGAAAAAGGGAGTTAGAAAAGAATGTTATTTCTATATTGAAGTGGAGACGGTATTGAAATTGGATAATGAAATTTAACAAGTTTTTACTATGCTTGATTGGTTTAACTGTTCCGGTGCTCATTCCTTTGCAGGTGCATAAACTGCCTACAGACCGGATTTATGCTACCTATTTTGGTGGAGATGAGAAGGCTGGGCTTGCTCCAGGTAATGAAGCTAGAGACTTATGGCTGACCTTTCTGCCACCTGGGTGTGTATTGCCGCCCTTTGGTTGCAAGGTAAGTTGCTGTTAAAGCATGCACTTGACATTTTAGACATTCTTGCTTATTTCTTTATTCTTTGCAACTATGAAACTTGACCATTTATCATCTAATAATTTTTCTTTAGTTGTGAACTAACACAAACTTGAAGCTTTTATTTTAATGGCGTTAAGCTAACCTTTCTTTCATGTTATCTACATCTATACTTCAAGTATGGTCTTATTTTGAATGTGAATGCTGATCAGTCTACTTAAAAGGACGCAGGCGGTGAGTGGACATCATTTTAGCAAACACTTAGAGTACACTATGTGTATGTTAAATACCTGAGAGTAATTAGTTTAGCAGGAGAAGCACCATAAATGAGCTTGTATTGTAACATTTCCACAAACTTGCTCGTAAAATAAATGGTTTTCTAGCATTAATACAAACCTTAGAATAAGGAATATGCTAGAAGATATGAATATAAAGGTGTATGATATATTTAAGGAATAAGGTAGTATAATTCATGCAAATCTTTAAGGATTGAGATCGAAAAACCAAATGATGGAGAAGGTCCCTTGGAGATGGGGACATATTTTTTCAATTTAATTTTATTTTCTTTGTAGTTTTGTAGGAAAACAACAGTATTCTGTGATGGATGCATACAATGTCACCTTTGCACAATAACCAAGTTAATTTTACTTTATATTTAATTTAATCCCAATCAGTATGCCAGATATGCACAAATAGTTCAGAATGAATTTTGCTGTCCCAATGTAAGGTGTCTGCCTCTCACTGTTTTCACCTTTTCAGTTTATGTTTTGAGCCCTTTTTGACTTTACATCATATCTAAGCAAAAGTAGAATCATCTGAAAATGATGTAAAGTGATCATAAACATTGAATACAACAAGAAAACTTGTAAAACAAATTATCATTGGCAGTTGAATTGTAAAAAACCGTGATAATTATTTATGCTTCATGAGAGGAAATAACGTTGTTCCAGTCTCAATAGAAGTGAATATGTAGTAAGTTGTGCTATTAGTATGTCATATTGATAGATTGTTGTGAAGCAAGGCGCAACTTTACCAAACTTCTGCCTGGTGGGTTTAAATTGATGTGTCATCGTCATTGGAACATATACGATACCTAACTTTAATATGGAGTATAAGTGTGGTTCTTCTGTTTGGTTAGGGGTGGAAGTGAGAAAGTGAAGAAGTAATAATAGTTCCCTTTGGAACTTTAGAATTGGTTAGCAAGTTTTTCTGTGCTTGAATGTTGTTGGGAAGTGTGGTTTGAAAAATGTTTATATCTTTTCCGGTGTTTGGATGGTAATGTGGAAGTGAAAAAGTTGACCACAAAATAATATTAAAAAAATTAATTATGAAAAAATGAACTGTAATTAGAATTCAAGTGAGATTTACATGACCATAAAATTAACTATTTTGAGCTGTAACTTATTACAAATGAGATTTACATGACCACAAAATTAACTGTAACATCTTGAAAATGAGGAAATGATTGTGTAAAGGAGAGGTGTAAAAAAAAAGGGAAAAGGAAAGGGGTTTTTCTATTTTTCTTTTCCGGTGTTTGGATGGACAATGGAAGTGGGAAATAAGACCTTCCACTTCCTCACTTCCCTATGCATCCAAACAGATCCTAATCGGAACAACGGTCTTTGGCCAAATCCTCAAAGCAGATGAAACTTATTTTTGATTTCATGGCAAATTGGAGCAATTAGAGAATGGAATCATTGGGTTTCTCATGGTGATACCTGACTAGGAATTTATACTATTTCTTTTACTGTGCTTGGTCATTGATGGGGGAGCAATATGACCCTGCTGGCAGGGAAGATGTTTGGAAATTGGATCTTAATGCAGTCTTCGAACAAGAAGACTGCATTGTGAGGATTCAAATAGTAGCTATTCTGGACTAGCATGATAGAACTCCCCCTAGATCACATACATAGCACCTTTCCTAGACGGATTTAGTTTGGCGCATTTTGGCCGTACTGTTTTAGACCACGGGAGTACAAACTCTTTATCACCCTTTAGGATGGTAGTTGAAACACAAGAGAGGTTATCAGTTATCCAACTTCTTTCACCGTATTACCATGTGCAATTAACTAAATTAATTTAATGGGTTACTTTCTATGATATAATATGAAAACCATGGCAAGAAGCATACCATAGATAAAGAGGGAGAAAGCACAATGTCCCTAATGAATGGTTGCATTCATCGCAGAGCAGTGGAGAATTTCTATGATTCAGATTATGCAATAAATACTGGGTGGCCTCATCGTCTTTTTTTACTCTCTTATTAAATCTTTTTCACGGCGCAATAGATAATTTATGAACCAATGGCTTTTCCCCTTGTTTTGGAATACAGTTAACCAACATGTTAACTAATTGATTACAATAAATTGGGACAGATCTTGTAGTTTTTTTTCTACTTTTGCAGTGTGTTCTAGAAAAGCCATAACATTATGCCTTATGTGAAGCTCTCACATCATTTCTACTTTTAACGATAGTTATCCTAGCTTCCAAAATATACCTCGGAGATATCTTCCGCGTGCATATATGCATATCACATCAAGGAAATGTAGGTTTGTTTGATATCCATACCACGATGTCTGATGCTCTTTTTATATATAAGATGTATAATAGCTTTCTCCCATGACTCTTATTATAAAATTGTCCATCTTTTCTGTCTGTCTTCAACTTCTTTTTTTTAGGGAAAAAAAAAATCCCCCGTTCGCCACTTACTGAGATCTCTCCTTCTCTATCTCTCCCCCACTCCGGCAATCCTCCGTCAAGAGACAGCGTCCTCGCCCGCCTTCGGCAATCATCCGTCAAGAGTTTGCGTCACAGGTTTTGATATTGCGGTTGACTTTCTTGTGGCAACCACTCATTCGCCGTCGTCAATCTCGATTGGTCAGTTCCCATTGCATCGCGATATACTAGTTTTGTTGAAGCTAGTCAGGTGTGAGAATCTTTTTTATGCAATGAGCCAAGGAGCTGGTCTCACAGGAAACAAATACCCAAAATTTACAAAACATAATTTACAATTGGTTTTGTGTGTTGATCCCCCCCCCTCCCCTCCAAAAAAAAAAAGCTAACTATAATCTATCTATACACATGCATACCATTACACACATACATTCATTAATATGTCCATGCATGCTAGCGTGTAAGTGCATATAGATGTATGTAAAATAAAATATTGGTGCCATATATGAGTTTCGACTAGGCAGAAAACAGTAACAACTGTAACAATGATGACTTACTTGAAACTAGCTCCATGGAGAGGCCTTCCCCAAGGTTGGCTGGAACTCTTCCAGATAGAGAGTTCCCATTGAGATTCCTACAAAAAAAGTTCTTCAGAATTTCCAATTGCTAGTTGCCTATGTCATGAATCTAGGAATGACCCAATTTTCAAGCAAATTTTCTTACAATATTTTCAATGATGTTAACTGGCCAAGGCTTTCGGGAATTGAACCATTGAGCTGGTTGTAAGATAGATCTCTACAAAGCAATTATAAACAGTTAGTCACTTCCATAGAACACTTGACAAATGCTTATAACAATAAAAAGATTACATGCTAATGACTGTTTTCTTTTCTTTTCTTTTTTCCTTTTTTTTTTTTCAATGGCTCAATTGGACTCCTGTATTTTAATTTGTTAATACAAAAGCATACATATGCAGCAAGTCCAGTCCTCTAGCTAGCTTACGCTTGGACATGATAGGTAAATCCAGCCAGATAACCATGACCAGAAAAGAGATCTGCAGCTAGCTTAGTGAATAATACTTCAACCTAAACAAGCAGCATCAAATAGAAACCACAGGGGATTTGGAGATAATCTAGCTTATAGATCTTAAAAGCTCTATCGCATGGCCCAAGCTGCCATCACTATCTAATTTACAGCTAGTGATGTTGATGACTGCATAATTTTAACAAAATAACATAACAGGGGGAAAAAAACAAGTGGAGACAGAATTAAAGTTTTTCTTTGAGAGCTGTTCTGAAGCTTCGAGAGCTCTGAGTTGACGTCAGCATAGTTATAATATTTTGTCACCATTGTCAGTCAATGGTTCTCACCCATTAGGATCAGTGTTTTAAATATCGGATATAGACGATATACCGGTCGGCAAAATTATATACCGGATACCGAATACCGGGTGATATATTGTGATATGACACTAAATACCGGTTGATATATCAATAGTCAATACATATAAGATATTATTAAAAGAAATAAGTTATTATCCAAACATCATATAAAAATATCATTGAAATACCACAATGAACATAGAATAAAATAAAACGATCTCTCAAGAAAATAATAATAATAATTATCCAAATAAGTAACTATATCGGCCGATATATCAGATATTTCATCTCGGATATCGGCTGATATATCGGCCACGTGGCGATATATCGGCCCATATCGGTCCAAAACGATATCCGATAAATTTTTACACTTATCATATCATTTTGGATAAAATACTAGTATCTCGGCCGATATACCGGTATATCGGCCAATATTTAAAACAATGATTAGGCTAACTGTTATGAAACGGCATTTGTTGTGAAACGGCAAGATAAAAAAAATATAAGAAATTATATAAAACACGATGCAAAAGAGAAGACACGAGGGTTACGTAGTTCCACCAAACCCGGCCTACGTCCACGGTAAGATAATTGAGAGAGTTTTATTGAACAATGGTATAAGAGATCTCACCTTCACACTCGAATCCCACAAGATTACAAGAGTTCTTCCTCTCTATAACCAATCCCCTTCCTTTCTCTTTTTCTTCGCTTCCAATGCTTTATGCAAAAACCCTAAGTTACAACCTTTATCATAGGATTTTACAAACCCTAAATTGAGAAGATCTTGGCCACTGATCCTAAAGGACTCGATCATGCAGAAGCGCCTAGCACTCATTGCATCGAGCTTGCTGCTGCTGCTGCTGTGTTAGTTGTTGCAATTAATCTCTTGATTGTACGCCTAAACATGTGGTCTTTCACATGTTCTGCTGCATGCAGAACTTGTGAAATGGGCCACATGTTCGCCTATAACCAACTTTTTAATTGAGTCCTTTTCCATTCTCAAAGAATCCCTTTTCACTTTGAATTCTTTTTCCCAAATTCCTATTGGATTTGAAACCTTGACCATCTTCTCATCTCTACCACTTTAAAACAATGCAAAACATAACAATAACTACTCTAGGTCCCTCTTTTAAGCGCTGCTTAACTTGCTCCAATTTTACAAGGCAAGAAGGACAAAGAAAAAGAAGGAAAGAAAAGACGTGTTAACTGTTGTTACTATTTGCCACTCCCTAGTTGCCACAGCTGACAAGCAAGGTAAGTCGTCCAACTTCCTCTTTCATATTTTATTATAGACCGCTGCAACAGCAGATGTTTGTTTCGTTGCAAAAATAGGAACGGAGAGTCGAACAAGGGAAGAAAAAAAGTACGAGCCATGATAATGCTGAACTTCAAAGCAGCCTTTCTCACAACAAATTCAAACATTCAACTGCAAGAAATCATATTCAGCATTAGGTGGGTTGATCCTTCAACTTCATATGTGGAAGGTTAATTTGAAGAGGGAGTGAAACTAGGGTGGATAGATGCACAAGACCCGACAGGAAAGCAAGTTCTAGATCTACAAACTTCAATTTCACTTTTTCACGTGAGACCTACTAGCTAGCCAGATCAGTAGCCATGCCACAAAAATAAATTTTTAAGTCTAAATGGCCAAGCCTTTAATTTTCACAATTGAAAATCTGGGGTTTGGCAAAAGAAAAGGAAGTAATTGTTAAGTCTCCATCTGCATTACAATTTTAAGCACCCATCATTATCTATTACTTCAGATTTATGATAGAGGTAAGCACATAGATGAACACAAGAGCAGAAACAACATGTCCTTCTGTCAGTAGAAAAAAGATACAAATACTTCATTGACACTCTAAATTAAAAAGGTTCTGGGAACACGGACAACACTGAAGTAAATTAAATATGTGAACAACTGTTTTCTTAACTATATGTTTCTAAAAGCATATTCAGAATGATGCAGAACTCTTTAAAGTTTTTAAGTATATTCTATACTCTAACAGAAAAAAAGGTCAAATACAATGAAAAGAAAGCTGTTTAGCTTGATGGCAATCACATCATCACGCATTACTAGATAGATTGTGGTCCAGAGCCTGCAAAATATGGCAAGGAGCATGCGTGAAATATAGGAATTCTTTGCCCATGGTACATGTGAGAATAGACAGGCTTAGTAGGAGATCATAAATAAGAATTTTAACAGGAACCTAACAAATTATGCAAGTATGTCGATAACAATAGAAACGACCAACCCTACGTTGCCGACTAGCTGGGAACAAACTGGAAAGTAAACAGTGGAAATACCTCTACCGAAAGGGAAGGGGTGGTAGTTCCCACCTTTACAGTAAAAAAGATGAACACTGCAGGTTACATAAATGATAACACTAATGCTCAAAATGGGGAGATGACAGAGACAAAAAAATAAAATAAAATAAAAGAATTAGATAAGCAACAAGGACTGCAATCCAATTAAGTTTACTCACAATGCTTCCAACCCAGTTATAGTACCAAGAGAGTATGGAATTGGCCCTTGTATGCTGTTGCCGCTCAAGTTTCTGTTGGAAAATTGGAGAAGTGTTACGAGTCCCATTTATGCTAAATAACAATAGAATAATGTGATATGCAGTCTATTGAAAGACACTTGAAGACTCACATGCTATGTAAATGACGCAGTTTAGATATCTCATTTGGCAAGAAACCCCTGAAACCTTGGTTGTCTAGACCCCTGCATGTTAAGAAACAAATTGCAAGTTGTTTAAACGAACAAACATGAACTGGAACAAATAGGTAAACAAAACATCTTTTGCATTGTATACCATAATTTATAAATGGAAGTACACTAACATGCACACAGAATCAGACAAATGCATATATTTCTCTTATAGTTTTTCTTTTCTTTTTTGTTTTTTTACCATGATGGATACACCTCTTCCAGTTTCAGGGTGAGCCTCCTCTTGGAAAACCCAACAACAAAAGTAGAAATTCATCATTCTAATGAGGGGCTAAACAAGAATGGCAATAACAATAGATGCTATTGGTGCTCTTTCTTCCATTCTTATTTTTGATGATATAAAGATCACTGAAATGGTTATCAAATTGGACCTCATAATTTCTTTTGTAAATGAAGAGTTTGTAAATGTTGGCTTATGTCCATCTAATTTTTGCATTTCAGAAGACTGTAAATGTTCTGCAAATCTGCTTTTGTAAATGACGAGATTACTTTCTTTTTGATGGTTTTTTTAATGCTACACGGGTAGTACACACACCCTCTATTTCTAACTTATTCCTAAGTAGGCATACAGCCATTATTATTTTATACATTTGTCATTATTCCTAGCAACAAACAAATTTACTTCAATTCTTCATCAAGTTTCAAATCTCAACGCAACGAGGCTTATATCTGGTTCCAAAGAAAAGGGGTTAATTCATGTTTGTCAGTTTCTAAACCTAGAAACAAAGCTAAATTAAGATCTTATCATAAAAAGAAAATATTTGAATGTGAAGGAAGATATAGTTTAAGATCACAAACAAATTTAAGGTTGAGAAAGTACAGGCCGTCTATGTCCCATTTTCTGCCAACGCTGTCAAATTGGCAGTCCACACCACTCCAAGGATGTTGTCGGGGAGCACATGGATCGCCATTCCAGCCTAAACGAAGCGGAAGCCCCAAAGAGTTTTTCAACACTTGCAATGCTCTAACTATTTAGACCAGTGAAAAAAATGTATTAGAAATAGTTAAGCAATAATTTTACTCTAAGCAAAACCTAATAATGATAAGAAAAAACTGATAAGAAACCACTAAAGAGCATATCTTTGTTTTTACCCAATATATAAGGAAAACTGCTAGATCAGTAGGTCCCCTATTAAGATAACAAAGAATGGGTCAAGATTTATGGCTAAACATTACAAAGGTAATACTCTAGCAGATTATCACCTTTTTTATGGGAAGAATGAAATAATAATAGAAAACACGTAAACAAGTTTGTTATGATGTTACCATAAATTTGATTTCTATTAGTGGAAGCAGACCATTTCCAATGACATCATATAAATGGTTCTAATACAAAACCAACTTCATCAAATGGCTCTACTTGCTTCTGTTAGGATTATGACTGGAATACGTCGTGAAGGTAGACAACCTTGGGAGATCAATGAATGAACGCGCACAAGGAGCTGTGCACATTACTAGTCGACTAATACTAGATATATAGTCGACTAATCATATGGATTAGTCGACTAATACATTGTATAGTCGACAAGGTTGGCCAACAGAGAGTTAGGGTTCTCGAATTTTGTCAGAGTAGTCGACTAGTATTTGGGCCTACTCGACTAATACATGGTATTAGTCGAGTAATACCTTGGCCTAGTCGACTAATGGTGGATTTTGCAGTTTTCTTTTCTGAATCTGTTTTCAGATTCGAGTTGAATTCAGGTTTCCTTTATTCTGAGGCGGTGATTGTTCGTATTGATAAAGTTTGTTTAGAACTAAGAGAGTTCTATGACCTAAATAACCCTTTGAGGGTGGCCTTCAATGTAATCCAATGAATTTGTAATTCTTAAGAATGTAATTCATTTAAGTGAGAGATTCGTGAGAGAACATTAGCCATAAAGGTTCACTGTTTTTAGTGGCCATCAAGGGCTTGTAATCTTCTCTGCGAGAAGTGTAAGTAATTCTTATTGTACTCCCCCAAAGTTTAATAAGTTTCTCTTCCTTCTCCCGTGGACGTAGACACGATCTGTTTGATCGATGGATCCACGTTATATTGTATGTCGGCTTTCTATCTACTTCAAGAATATCTTCTTCATCTCTTCTTCTCGTTGCTCCAATAAATCCTGTGATTAGTTTTTGTTGCGCCATCCCAATCGATCCGGTCGTGGAGGCGTTCGGAATTCACAACAATTAGTATCAGAACATACAGATTGTATTCCAACAATTGGTATCAGATCATACAGATTATTTCACAACAATTGGTATTAGAGTAAGGTCAACGTGAAGATGTATGCGATCAAATTCGATATTCAGAAGTTCGATGGTGTCATCAATTTCAGCAGATGTCAGATTAGGATGAACTCCGTCTTGACCTAGAGCGGTTTGAAAAAAGTACTACTCGAGAGGGAGAAAAAGCCTCAAGACATGAAATTTTTTTGGCAAGAGTTGGATAAGAAAGCCTTGACGGCTATTCAACTTTACTTGGCGGATGAAGTGTTGAATGAGTTTTCCATGGAGAAAACAACATTCTCATTGTGGGAACGACTTTAAGACAATTATCTAAAGAAGTCGTTGGCGAATCAGTTGATTCTGAAGCAGCATCTCTTTCTTCTCCGCATGTATGAAGATACACCTGTCAAGTCTCACATTGCAGAATTTTCCTCTATTATTAATGATTTAGATAAGATAGAGGTTAATATATAAGATGAGGATCAAGCACTTCTATTACTGTGTTCTTTACCTTCATCATATAAGAGCTTTAGCGAAGCTATCATCTATGAAGGCAAGTCAACAATCAAGGTCAATGAGGTCAAGGAGTATCCGCTCAACAAGAACAAAATTAACACCTAATTGACGGGCGAGTCTCATCATGATGATTTCGAGCAAGTTCATTATTCAAAAGAAAAGAGTAATAACGAAAGTTCCACGAGTAACTCAAGCATAGGAATCTGATGTGCAACTATTGTCACAAGAGAACACATTAGAGCTGATTGTTGGTTTCGAAAAAAAAAAACAACCATATACTAATGCCACTGAACTGATTAGAGAGGATGAAAGTAAGTGCGACGTTCTATCTGTTACAGATAGATCAGTTGGTAACAAAGATGGATGGATTATTGACTCTAGATGTTCACAACATATTAGTTCCAATAGGAAGATGTTCACTGCATACACTTCAGTTCAAGGGGAGAAGTCATCATGGGGAATTCTACTACAAGCAAGATGATTGACGAAAGAACAATTCAGTTTCATTCTCATGATGAACGCATCACTATCCTTCAAGGCGTTAGTCATGTTCTCAATTCAAGGTATAATCTCATCTCTCTTGGAGCCTTATAAGGGGAAGGTTCAATTTCAATTCTGAAGGTGGTCTTATGGAAGTCTCCAAAGAGGCCCATGTGAAGTTTCAGGCGAATGCGTCAGCAATGCATATATGTTGCGAAATTCGAAAGTTACAGTTGGTAGATTACAATTATTCTCGGCTTCGAAACCGAGGATTATGGAACAATCGGAGACTATGATAGTTTTGAGTTCGGATGTTTAGTTATACCGAAAAAGAGATTGGGACTAGTCGCACAACAAGTCCAGATTGTTACTCCTACGATGGAGCAAATTTTCATAAATCCTGTGTGGATAAAAGAGATCGTTTGGTGATAAAGTTTAGGTTGGGCCTTAAACTTATTCGACCTAATCAAGTTGTGAACCCCATGAGGGAGTTATGGAGAAGAGAGTGAGATGGAGATGTAGTCAAGATTTATTCAGTTGTGCGTGGATGCGAGCACATGGAGCATGGTGGCTATTCTCGGACTTGGACGTATTCGAGTCAAGGGATTGTTAGGATTGTGACTGGAATACGTCGTGAAGGTAGGCAAAATTTCAGAGATTAAAGAACGGACGTGCACGAGGAGCTGTGCACATTACTAGTCGACTAATTACTAGATATAGTCGACTAATTATATGGATTAATCGACTAATATATTGTGTGATCGACTAGATTGACCAACAGAGAGTTGTGGTTCTCGAATTTTGTTAGAGTAGTTGACTAGTATTTGGGCATAGTCGACTAATACATGGTATTAATCGACTAATACCCTGGCCTATTCGACTAATAACAGGTCTGACAGTTTTTTTCGAATCTGTTTCCAAATTCGAGTTGAATTCAAGTTTTCTTTATTCTGAGGCGGTGATTGTTCATATTGATGAAGTTTGTTTAGGATTAGGAGAGTTCTATGACATATAAATAACCCTTTAGTGGTGGCGTTCAATGTAACCGAATGAATTTGTAATTCCTAAGGGAATAATTCATTTAGATAAGAGATTCTGAGAGAAGCTTAGCCATAAGGGTTCGCTATTCTTGACGGCCATCAAGCGCTTGTAATCTTCTCAGCGAGAGGTCTAAGTAATTCTTATTGTACTCCCTCAAAGTTTAATAAAGTTTCTCCCCTTTTCTCGTGAACGTACATACGATCTATTTGATCGATGGAACCACGTTATATTATATGTTGGCTTTCTATCTACTTCAGGAATATCTTCTTCTCTTCTTCTCGTTGCCCTAGTAGATCCTGTGGTTAGTTTCCGCCATGCCGCCCCAGTCTCCATTCGTGGGGGCATCCCGAATTCACAATTTCTTCCACCAAAATATAGTTAATATTCTTTCCAACATGGTTTCAAATATGTACTGGCAATAGCGTATCATATTTGAGGTACCTGATACAGTATAGACCTTATAATATCGGCCGATATCGGGACCGATATGTTCGACATTTCCGATACTGAAGGCCGATATTGACAATATCGATAATAAATTCATTGGTCGATATAGATACCAATACCGAGATTTAAACCATACATTTATGCTTTAGCACCCTTGAACATAATATCTCAAGGACCATTCGTCCAAATCACTTCAAAAGTTATTTTGTACTCAACATGATCTTGAATGTACCTTTCTTCTTTTTGAGATAAAATTCACGTGCAATAAACATTGGCCTAAAGATTTTTATTGTTCTTATACTCATGAGCATGATTGGCTCTAACTTATATTGCCCATAAAGGGGTAGATAGAAGGATCTGACAGATCCTACCTCTTTGACATAAACTTCAGTTCTTCTATAAAGAATATTTGAAAGCTTTTGCAAGTGATGATTTCCAACAAAACCAACTCTTGGGAAAGCATGTGCTCCTTGAAATAATTAATGCATGGCTTATAAAGAAGAATAACCTACCAGTCTAGTAGGCTAGAAGTTAGGTTTCAAGAATTGTGATGTTATAGAATAAACTAGGTTTACACCTCAAGTTCTTAAAATACAACCTAAATTTGAATGAGCTTTGAAAAAGTATACAATCTTGGAAAGTATTGGATCCAAGATTGCATAAAGTTATATATTTACAAAAATTGAAATTTGCTAAAATTGATATATGAATGGAAAAAGGGTAGAGCCTTCTGCCCCATGAAATTTTTTTTGTCTCAGGAACTCCTCGCTACACACATTTCTGATCATTATAACATGATCAGAGAATAACAAATTTACAAAAGAGGCAATGCCCGATTTAGTAAACCATCAATACATCTTACATGTGGAATATTTACCAACTGATTGAATTTATCAGAGAACATTGAATTTTTTGCCAAAGATGATTGGTTGCATGGAAAATGTTGATGATATCAGAGATATCTAAAGAGACGTGATAGATAAAGTGATCTGCTTTGAAGAATAGATGCATCAACCATGTTGAGGTAATCAAACGGGAACAGAATATGAATCAGAGACAATAAGCCCATGAATATCCCTGACTATGATGATAATGACAGTGAGATAAAGAATCCTGATGCTTCACATTTGATGTTGTCATCATGACCACCTGGAGAATATTATCAAAGCTATCATCTGCCGCGGGGCGGGGGGGGGGGGGGTGAAGACCAACCATGTACGACTATTCTAGACATAGATAGAATTAGAGTAGCTAGAGTTCCAAGTTTTCTGACGTCTAGCTCTTAGCTCTGTTTGGTGGCGGGGAACAAATTACCCCGCCATTTTTTTTTTGAAGGGTGCGAAGGAGGCCTATATGTCACATCCGTAGCAAGAGGAGAAGCTGAGTGAATCACTATCTTACTGAAGCATAGATTAAAAATAGGAATACATTTGGAAAGATAATAAATTGGATGATATAACAGAACTAATTCAACTGGCATCGTACATAAACATGAAAAATCAAAATTAGGCAAAGAATATAATTTTTCATGCGCATGAAAAACCTGATACACGCTTTTGTGTAATAAACCTCCCAGGAATACCTTCTTCTGGTGAAGTTCTGAACTCTGCTGAAATAATCTCAAAAATTTCAATTGCATTGATGATGGCTCTTCCCTTTGAAGGGCGCAAAGCAATCGTTAGAGTTTTCCCACTCACAGCAATAGTTTTATTCAGCACAAGAGCTGCATTGTGTTTCCCAGTAATGTGGATAATATCAACATTTTTAAATGCACATCACCATTTACCAATATGTCAAAGACCCTTTGTCCTTCGCTGGATACTCTGGTATCAATCTCAGCGAAGTGAAGCCATACTGAATAATATTTCTTAGGATCCACTTCCATTTGAAAAGATAAATCAGGCTGCCTATCAGTGCCCATGATTGCTGACTGATAAAGCTTCTCCGGATAGAAGTTCGGTGCAATTGATGCTTGGCCAATTTTATTCTCAGCTGAAATAGATTGATCAGAACCCTGGTCAAAAGTTGAAGCTCCTGACCAAAATCTATCTCCACCCCAATGATTGCCATTATAATCTTCATCAAAAGCTGGCTTCCCGTAACCACACGACAATCTTTTGGCTGTTCTAAGTACCGTTCCCTTCCCCCACGATAGACCAAAGTTATATGCATTTGAATCAACTTGAAGAATTTCAATTGAAAGGATGGATGGATCTCCATGTCCAGTGCTATGGAAACAAGCTGAAACAGACCTATCTGTGACAAATACTAAGGCCTCAACAAACGACTGCTCCTCACTGTTGCTCCAGCCAGTCTTCAAAGAATAAATTTGGGTCCCCTCAACTGAAATATCAAAAACAGGCTCGTTCTCGAGATCAAGATCCACAATCAGAGCAAAGAACACTCTGACTGCATAGTGTCCGTTGGGAATATTGTTGATGTTGTAGCAATTCTCCGGACCATCAGATAGGGGAAAATAACGAAGGGTTTTAAGCGGCGGGACAATAAGACTCGGCCTCTTTGCATTTGCTAGTCTTCCACCAGTATAGCCAAAATCCCTATACCATACAGTGTTAGTGGGCAGGGTGCGAACATTCTCGCGAGCCCCGCAGCTTATCCGAATGGCAAAGGGTTCTGCAAGGAGCATAGCCATTATTTAAACCAATTATCACCATTATTCTTCCAAAAAACTCTCAAACAGAGATGAAAAAAACTGAGGTAAACATTATAATATGCGGTATGAGTTCATCTAAGTGACCCTAAAACTAGACAATGTTTGATCTTCCAATCTTTGTATAATTTCTTCAGGAGTGAATATATTGCGAATAAAAGCTGTACTACTTGGAGATCAGAGGGATGAAATAATCACCCTATGAGAAGTTAGAGCCTAATTTTCGGTTCTTGATTGATCCCAAAAATGTGCCTATACCCAGAATCTTACTCTATACGTCAGCAAAAAACAATATAACAGTAGAATACGCGGACAGGGAAAAAAAACATAAAAATAAAATTGCTCAAATAGAAATTTCTTATGCAGAAACTACAGAAAAACTGAGCTCTGAAACCCAAATCTGTCAGTGCGTTTATTGACTGCAAAACTAAGAAACCCAAATATCCAATTCAAGAAATAACGAAGCAAAGGATCGAACCAAAAATACTCTTCACATACACCAAACCTGGCTCTAATGCATGTAAAAAAAAATGAACACAAAATAATGAGAAGGCGGCGCTTCCTTCCTCAAGAAGATATCTAAACAAGGAAAAGGAAACAGCTCCTTGAAATCCAACATATTGCCACCAAATCTCTTAAATTGGCATCCAATGTAGTTAATTCCCAACTAAAAGGAGCCATCTTTTAGGAGAGTGCACAGAACAAAACAGGAACAGATCAAATCAAACCGTACCTTTGTTGCCAGCAGCAGCAGCAGAAGAGACCCAGAGAACAGTTGCAACGCGCAGAAGAAATATTAGCAGAAAACGGGAGGAGAACCTGAGCATCTTGATGCTCCTCCTCCTCCTCGGCTCTCTCTCGTTTCTTTCCCCAGAAAGAAGAGAAACCTACCCCTAGCTCTTTTTTTTCTACCCACCAGAAAGTAAAAGCTCTCACATGCAGAGCTGGGGACGTTCTAGAGAATAATAAATAAATAAATAAATAAAATAAATTAAGGAGATTAGTGAGGGAGTCGTCCGTAGCTTTGTTTGCTAATGGGATTTGTTATTGGGCACTGATTGGAGTTGTTAAAGGAGTTTGCATCGCATGGGACATGGCTGGATTTTATTTCTGTGGTTCCCTGAGAGAGAGAGAGGAGCGAGTGGTGTTGAGACGCTAATCACGGAGAGTAGTGTTCCGTAGATTTTTCCTGGTAATAATTAGTTTCCTGTGGGAGTGGGAATGGGGGACCCACTGGAGAGATACAGGATGGTGAGTTGACCTGGGGAATCTCAAACTTTTCTTGAAATGTTGATAAATTTGATAGCGACGGGTCGTGCTTGCCACCCGCGGGTTGGGGATAAACGAGCATTGCACGGTTTGCACCAGCGCCAGCCAGAATTTCATTTGTTTTTTTTCTTTTTTGCTTCTATATTTGATTCTCAGTTTATTTTTCAGATAGCGAATTTAAAATTGATGTGTATATATGATTAAAATAATATTTTATCTTTATAAATCCTTCTCTTAAGTTTTGTAAAACAATTAGTTTTTTAATTTCATTAGAAACATCTGTTAACTTGTACAACACCCCAATATAACAGTCATAAATTTTTTTTTGCAATGTGCAGGAAGCCTGGGATTCAAATCCGTTTGCATCTAGCTTAGGCGAGCTATAGGAAAAAAAATATAGAGAGAGAATGAAACATCCTGTTTGAATACATGCACACGCACATAATAGAACCAACAGTTAGTAATCTCTATGTGCAGGCTTTGTGCATTGTGAACAAGTCTATGTGAACCACGAGACTACCTAATTACTTTCACTCCTTTGTTTTGTCACGAAGTCCTGTCATTGTGTAATATTACTCTTCAGTGCGCCCTGCAAGTTTAGCTTGAAAAATTCTTTCCCCAACTACATACGGGAGATCCAAACAACATTCTGTGAAAGAAAAATGTCTAATGCGACCCTTGAGCTATGCTAAGTTGGCTCACTTCAACTATGGGGCTATTTGGATTTAAGGAATTGGGTGGAATTGAGGAAGTGAGAAGTGCTTTTCTTATTTTTGCTATTCATCCAAACACCGATAAAGAAAAATGGAAAATATTCTTTTCTTTTTCTCTTTTACACAACCAATTCCTCACTGCTACAATTAATTTTGTGGTCATGTAAATCTCATTTGTAATAAGTTGTAACACAAAACAGTTAATTTTTTGTTCATATAAATCTCACTTGCATTCTAATTACAGTCTATTTTTTATTTTTCTTAATTAATTTTTATTTTAATATTATTTTGCGGTCAACTTTGTGGTCAACTTTTCACTTCCACATTATCATTCAAAAACCGGAAAAGACATAACATTTTCCAAACCACACTTCCCAACAACATCCAAATACCGGAAAACTTACTAACAATTCTAAAGTTCCAAAGAGAACTATTACCACTTCCTCACTTCTTCCCTCCTCACGTCCACTCTTAACCAAACAGGCTCTATATATATTCAGTTAGGGCGTGTTTGGATGTAAGGAATCCGAGTGAAGTGAGGAAGTGGGAAGTATAATTGCTCATTTCCCTATCTATCCAAACACCGGAAAAGGAAAATAAGAAAACCCCCTTTTCCCTTTTTCATCTCTCTTTACACAACCATTTTCTCACTTCCAGAGTGCTACAGTTAATTTTGTGGTCATGTAAATCTCATTTATAATAAGTTATAGCATAAAACAGTTAATTTTTTGGTCATGTAAATCTCACTTGCATTCTAATTACAATCTATTTTTTATTTTTTCTTAATAATTTTTATTTTAATATTATTTTGCGGTCAACTTTGTGGTCACTTTTCCATTTCCATTTTCATTACCATCCAAACACCGGAAACGACAAAACATTTTCCAAACCACACTTCCCAACAACCATCCAAACACCAGAAAACTTACTACTCATTCCCTTTTTCCTAAAGGAAATAAATCTACTTCCTACTTCCTCACTTCACACCAATTCCTTAAATCCAAACAGATCTTAGTTTCAAACTCATAACATTTCAAACTGGAGCACGCAAAAAATAAAATAAAAGAAATTAAAAAAAAAAGGAAAACGAAGATTTCTGAGCTGCACTCGTAACCGTTGATTTCAGCATGCAGAATACTCCGGTCAAATTGCATTAATAAGCCTTGAATAATAAGGATTAGCCTTGTTTTCTTCTCTCTTCGAGATCTGTGCTCCCATTAGAACTGCCCCAATAGACAAACTGGGCCCGGCAAGCCCGCCCTAATTTAATTCCCTCAAGAGGAAGGGCTGCTCCGATTTCTTCCACGCATTCACATGAAGGATGGAGCAATGGCTTACAATTCAAGCCTGAAGAGAAGCTTAGATCCTTGAAGAAGAAAACAAACCAGAATATTTTGTCCAAAAAATATACAAACACAGACAGTGGCTAACTTGATGGTCAATGCTAATGGAAAGCATCTGTCTGTAATAATCATGAAATATCTGAACTAAAATAAACAGCATCGTTCTAAGAGAAGCTAAGGCTTTCATTGGAATCTACTGAGCAAAAAGCTTTACAGAGATTGCGAAGAAAGAAATTTGGAATACATTTACTGTACTATGAATTAGTATGATTTGTTTTGTTATTTTTTTTCATCCCTTCTTCCCAGTTTTTATACATGAGGTTAGGTCCCCTTAAGGTTGTTTTGTACTGATATCCTGAAATAATATCCAGCAGGGCAGCAAAATGTGGCCAGCCCAGGTTACCCTAAATGATACAATGGATATAATACACGAACTATGTGATGTATGCTGAATTCTGCTAATTATGTAAGCTTTTATCTCTTGAAATGCTCTGTAATTTTCTCTTCCAAGGCTTTAAATAAAAGATTCATTGTTCCGCAGCTGAAACAAGCAACAGGAAGAAAAAGGAAATTCAGTGACTATGTCTAAACAAAAAATTGATGAAACTAGTCTCAAGGTTCAAATCCACGGCTTGACTTGCTTACAGGTTGCGCAAGACGCTCAAGTGTGAATATAGTACACAGTAGGATTACACCCTGTGCGGGGGGGGGGGGGGGAGCGAACGGCGACAAGTTGGGCATTCCATCTTTATGTCCATCCATCTTTGTAAACACCCAGAATGGAAAAAATGCTCACAAGGCGTCACCTGCACCATTAAAGCTTATGTGAGTCCTCTTTTGGATAAGACAAGGACATAAGACTGAAATTGCAGCTTGCAAAGTAGGAAATAAGGAAGGTGAAATTATCTTGGTACCATGTAGTCATTTGATAACTGAGTAACGTCAACTGCAGTCATGCAGATGACACAATCAGTAGCTAGTGCTGCATCATTCTCTAGCCTCCTATAATAGCTATACTTCTCAGGTAGGATCTGCAGACAGTTGACAACACCAGATTTGTGAAGACCTAAATCCCTTCAGACAGCATTTTGATTTAAAGCATAGAAACAACTGGAAGATGATACAGTTGTTTTCCTGTATCAATCTATTTCTGTTTGTGTTCGCAGATATAGATAAGTTCCATGTGAATTTGAATCGGCACTATCATCATTTTCTACATAATTTGTGGTGCAAATTTGAAGTGCACCTAAGGACAATGGTCAATATTGCTGCATTGCCTAGAATCTCTCGATAACACAACATGCTAACATGATATGAGATGCTTAGTCAAGCCCATACAGAATAGCAGCAACAGAGGACTGGGTGGTGAGAGCAGTTCCACCCCTTCAAACAAGCCAAGATAGAGGAAGGTACACGATTATGCTTCTTGTCATTCTTCATAATGGGTTAAAACATAAGCTAGGACAGTTTCCTGTTTAATATTATTTAAACATACATAAAGGTTATGGGGTTGAGACTTGAGCATAATCAGCCAAGGTCCCTAAAGAAGACATACTTCAACAAAATAACCCCTTTGCAAGATCAGTTTTATCCTTTTAAATGGTTGCAAAAGTCATGAACTGTGACTAGCCAGTAATTAGTGCTTGGGTCATATTTGAATCTTGATTAGCTAGTATTTATTTGTTTTATTCAGCTTATTGGTCTTATTTGTCACTGTTTAAGAAGGGATTATTGTGGTTAAAGTGTCAAAAAACAGCTCTATATATACATATACTAGGGTTTCATTCTTCTATATTATTCATAACTCTCATTAATTTTCAGCTAATTAATGGATCAAACTTTTCCTCTAGCTTTGTGTGGTCTGAAGCAATGTTGCACGTGAAATTCTATTGAGAATGTATGAAACCCTACCCTCGAAGGTGTGAAATCATCAGCTAACTTCTCTTTTCTTTTTTCCTTGTGTTTCTTTCCACTTTTTACTTGATTTTCCATACAAAATCCCAAACCTGAACCAGTCTCCTTGGTTTCCCTTTAGAACCCTAACCCGGGGTGTCTGGCGGTCCAGGGGTGGTGGACAAAGTGTGAAACTGAAGTCACTTTCAACCAACGTCAAGGATACATCAAGGAGAAAGGTATTGGCAACTCGAGGCAGAAAGTGTGAAAGTGGCACCAACTAAGCATCACACAGGAAAATCATTATGCAAGTGCACTTGCAACCTTAAAGAGGGAAAGTAGGGACGAAAATGTGAAAGCGTTAAATGCATGGGTTCAATTTCACACTTTCACCTCCACTCCTGAAGAGTCAAAACACCCTCAAATCAACTTAAAACCCGCTTCAAATCCATCCCCTATTACATTTTTTGAGAGATCAACAGTATGAGGTTCTAATAGTTAGAAGCACTTGCTAGACAGAATAGGTTTCAGATAGACTACAAACAGTGAGGTCGAACCTCCATAAGCCACCAGCACAACATCTAAACGATCACACAGCCTCAAGCAGGTGCGGAGAACCATTATCCTCACCTTGAGCATATGGTGATTGAGGACCAAGTTCAGTCACAAGGAGAGTGACGCAAGAACTGAGGGAAAACAAAAGGTCAAGCATATATTGTTATACCCTACTATTATGCCATGGCTTTGCAAGATCAGAGTCATATTGATGTTACCCCAAAGATATTGTACACATGCACACTTCGGTATGCTCACACTAGAATGGAGTAGTCACTGAGTTGATAAAACATTGAAAATACAAAGAATGTTCTATTAGATGAGAAGAAAAAGTTCCATTCTATGTCTTCTGTTAGTGGCAGCGCATGTAGCAACACGGTCCATGTTTAAATCAAAAATTTCTATCAAGTGGTACCGAAAAGGATTGGTCACATCTTACATTGAGTTGCCAACATTCCTTCCTTTTATGTAGTCGTACGAAAAAGGGTTAGTTAGAACTTACATTGAGTCGGCCGAATTCCTTCCTCTCACCTAGATTTTTATCTAGGTGCAGCTAGCATCACAAACTCTCCATCCAATTTGATTAAGATGGAGCCTCCACTTCTTATAACCTAAATCTAACTTGTCTTGGTAGGCAACATGAGGGAAAAGGAGAGAAAGTGGTGTGTGTGTGAGTGAGAGAGAAGGATTCATTTCAATCCACAAGCTCTCCTTATATAGTCAATTTTTGATTATATCTTATCACACCGGCGTTATCTAAGCACAATGAATTAGATCTTATTTAATCATAGTGGATAATATCTCCTCAATAGATTTGAGAGAATTAATATCTCTAGATAATATCATATAAAAATTCAAAAGATCCTAATATATCACAAATCTGGTCTGAGTTCAATTATTGGCTCTCACCTAATAAACCTAATTAAGTCATTTAATTAACATTTTAAGTAATCGAGGTCAGCTACCCAATCCAACTAGTCATTCAAGTTAGATTGAAATAGAACCTAATTAATTACTTGGTCTAACTCATCTTATGATCAACCTAATAACTAGTCAGGTTTTGTCATGTAGATAATCATGACTCGTTTATGCAATTACAATTTATATTCTCACTTCTAACAATAGTGTTGACCTTTGGGAAAGACGGTCATTTGTCCCACACTCTTAGTCAACACTCAACTCATATTAGATAATAGGTTCAATTGGGCTCTTACAAATCTAATTTTGCAGTCACACCTGGTCAAAAATTTAAACCATCCCAATTTATCAATTTTATTAATAGGTGTTCATAAGAATAGTGAATTTTATACTGGAAATCTCATAAAATCTAAATAATGTTTGATTGCACCCAACTCAATGTTTTAGCAGTTAGTTAATTTAGCATCAGTAATCAAAATACAATCAACCATCGTGAGACCTATATTGAATCTCGACTTCTGAGGATAACATTATTACATATGAAAAACTTATCTCTCTTGATCGTGTCACTATTTCATGTGATAATTTTTTCCATGGCAGTCTGTCAATGCGTTCCTAATGGACCCGCACATAAGTGCAAGATCCCATCTTGTATCACGAGAATCAATCACAGAATCACTGCATGCATATGGAGACTACTCTAGTTGAGCTCTTTCAAACTTAATTTAGTTGCCACAACTATTTAAGGTGCAAGGATTAAATATATGATCTCCTCTTTACATCTTAATAA
>JAVJIF010003605.1:0-113569 GCA_038442645.1 Agave tequilana | reverse complement strand
ATCCCGCGGATACGGAGACATTACTGCGACGTATATACGCAGATCATAAGTACCCATACGTATATACGCTAAGCATCAGTACAGGCAAGAATCACAGTACGACAAAACGTAGTATTTATACACATGCCAACATAAGGAGTACAATTTACAAAGTTATCACTGAGTGTGATATACTATTACATGTATCTTATATCACAGCCAGGTACAAAAGTAAAATTTACAATATGAATACAAGATGCTCACGAGCTGAAGGAAAAAACTCCCGCGAGCTAAAGGAAGAGTCAGGTACGAAAGGAACCGAGACTAATAAGTCTGCGCTTGATCTTCGGTGGAGGGCTCCACTTCAATCCAAGCTTCGGAACCTGAACATACAAATTCAAGGGAGTCAGAACCTCCCAAACAAATGTTCAGATTACAGCCAAGAGGCATAAGAGATAAGTGTATGAGAGTTGACATAGCATTATGAATAATAAGCATGTAAAGGAGGCACAACGTGTTATAGATGGAAAAACCCGAATGCATCGATATTATCACTTTTTAATAATCATATTACTCAGCCTACTCATATGTCTAGGTATGTGTCATAGCGTCCTACCTCACATACATCCACATTTGAGTAAGTTGAGGTTGTTATTGGAAACCAGCGGGGGTATCAACGAACAATGTTTACAGTGGGTCCCGTACATACCCAGGACCACGGCCCAAGATTGTTCCGTTGCTTGGTGGACGGAACCTGCCGCAAGGCGATCAGGAGGGTCTTATAAGATGCCCTTATCAAGATGGTACCAAGAAGGAGGGAGCCAGCACTCCCCTCGGTCGCCTGGAGGCCCACAGGTCAGACTGGAAGTTTTAGTTGCACAACATGCCTAATACCACTGTAAACACGAACATATACTGATAGCCGCAAGTTTCTCCCGACCCAATGTAAGTTGTCTCATTTTACGGTTTATCAGATAATTATCAGATTTCGGGAATGAGCAGGAACAAGTCAGGAATATCAGGAATACAGGCATATCAGGAGTACAATATGTACTATAATATATCAAGAAGAAACATGATGTCAGGTTATCATTCCTGTTATCGTGATAATTATGAGAGTCAAGTATATCATGCAGGGTGTTAAGTGATAGCATGACAAAAGGGTGATATTCGTCAAGTGACAAGTCATGTAATACCAGGGGAAATTATCAGGTAGTAGCTAAGCATAATCGAGTAGAGCTAAGCAAGCTGGAGGCCAGAGACAGCTAACAGTGTTTAACACTGGAGCGTCTGGTAAGATTACCGGGACAACTCGGCGTACAGTGCGAGTAGCAAATCCGGCAGTATCTTACCTAGACGAATCTAGTGGTAAAGCGCTGAGGGCTAAGTATGCTCACCAGATGGAGCTGAGAAACCTGACGGTCTCAATCACTTCTCTTTCGAGATAGTGAGTGAGACCGGAGGCCGAATGGTCTGGAGGCGGTGCTGAGAACCTGGCGGTCTCAAATCACTTCTCTTTTGAGATAGTGAGAGACCGGAGGCTGAATGGTCCGCACGAGTTTTTCTATCCTATTACAAGCATTACAGTATATCAGTCCTGTTCAAGTGAAGACATGTCCACAGATTACAACACACACACCCGTACAACCACACCGCACTGATACAAAATACAACATAATAATGATTTTGATGCAAGTTCATTTTCTTGGCGAGGAAAGTCACTCGCCTAAATGCCACTTTTGAAGCTTTGCGCGTCCGAATCTTTGGGAGAGGAAAAACACCAAGCGAGCAAAGGAAAGGGGGCTTGACCCTTGGGTGGGCGCCGGCCCTAGGGTGGTGCGTCACCCCTTGGTGGTGGCCTAGGAAGTGGCCGGCCCCAAGGAGAGGGAGGGAGAGAGGAAGGGAAGGTGATTTCTTTGGTGGTGGTGTTATTTGGTGAAGAAGATGGATTTTGGTGGAGTAATAAAAGAAAGTGAAGGAGGTGATGTTTGGAGGTTGAAGTAGTGGAGAGAGGTGGAGGTGGTGTTGTGATGGTGAAAGTGATGGTGGAAGTGAAGATGGTGGTGGAAAATAGTAGAGGTGATGGTGATGTTAGTTGTTATCGTTGTAATCGTCACCGGATGATTACCGGAATAATCGTGAACGATTATCGGAATAATCATCGGCGATGTTACCGACGAAGAAGAGCTCGGCCCAATCCAAGGAGGGTGGCCGGCCCTAGAGAAGATGATGGGGTGGTGGTTTTGTGGAGAGGTTTGTTGTGGTGGTAGTTTTGGAGAAGGTAAAGGAGAAGGTGGAGGCTTTGGTGGAGTTTTTTGAGTTGTGGTGGTTTAAATGGAGATGGAGGAGGAAGAAGATGAAGGTAGGGAGTTAGAGAAGTTATAGTGGTTTGTGGTTGTGGTGGAGATGAAGGAGGAGTTGGTGGTGGTTAAAGTTTGGTGAAGAGAAAAATGAAGTGGAAAGATGAAGGAAAGGTTTATATAGGAATTGGATTTGTGAAGGTGATGTAAAAAATGTTTAGAGAGGGGGTTTTTTGTAAAATGGAGAGGGTGAGGTGTCTCTCTCTTGGCCGGCCATGGTGATGGGAGAGAGGTTGGATATTTTGAAGAAGATATTTTTGGTGTTTAGATATTTTTGGTGGAAGGTTGTAGAAGATAATGGAAGAATGGAGAATTTTGTAGAATTTGGTGGAAGGAAAAGGAAGGAAAGAAAATAGGAAAAAGTAAAAGAAAATGGAAAAAGGAAGATATTTTCTTAGAAGAAAAAAGAAAAATAATTAGAGTGGCGGATTCCCGGGATTCGGTTGCGGATGCGGAAAACTTTCGGAAAAATACCGAAATCGTCCGAAAATCAAGTATCTGGAACGACCCGCAAAAATTCTCAAAAATCAAGAATATTATTCTAAGAATTATGGTGAAATTCGTTTCAATAAATTCTTTATAGTTTTTAATTTAAAAAATCTTGGAATCGGCCGCCAATATCGGTCGACGCCAAATCCGCAGAAATGTGTTAAATTTTGAAAATTACCAAAAAATGAATTAAGATAGTAAATATTATTCTAAGTAGATATGTGAAAGCAGTTTCTCAAAATTTGACCCCAGTTGTAAATTAAAAATCCAGGAATAAACCAGCGGTACCGATTAATCCCGATTTTAGGGTGTTTATAAAAATAATTCAGAAAAAATTTTAAAAATCATGAAAAATCTAAAATATTGGGAAACAGTGTTTAAAATGAAAATTGACCCAATCTGATTACCAGAGAGATCAAATCATGTAGTACTTCCATTGTAAGAGAAATAAATAAGAGAAAATAATAAATAAAAAAAAACAAAGTGTTAAAAAAACAGGATACGCATCTGAGTACGTATTCTGAGGATGGGGTGTTACAATCCATCCACCTTGCAAAAAATTTCGTCCTCGAAATTTCAGGAAGGGGAATATGACGGTAGAGAAGAATAGGAAGAAAGAATTTTACCAACTAAGATGTAAATAGTTGAGGGTAACGCTCACGAATAACATCCTCTCGTTCCGACGTGGCCTCCCTGGAACATGCCTATTCCAAGAAACCAATACTAACGGTATTGCCTTATTCTTCAGAGTCTTGATACTTTTGTCCAGAATGGCCATAGGTTGCTCTTTATAGGATAGATCTGGTCGTAGTTCTAGTTCAGAGTGATTTAGAATATGACTCTCATCCTTGACATACTTCCGTAATTGTGATATGTGAAAGACATTATGAATTCCTTCTAACGACGGCGGTAATGCCAATCGGTAAGCTACATCTCCCACGCGATCCAAAATCTCGAATGGGCCGATATATCTCGGACTAAGTTTCCCACGAGTACCAAATCGGATTACCCCTTTTGTTGGTGATATCCTTAAAAATACATGATCACCTGCTCTGAATTCTAATAGTCTTCTGTTAGTGTTAGCCCAACTTTTCTGTCGGCTCTGTGCTGCCCGGAGGTGATCTCTAATAATTCTGACTTTGTCTGTTGTCTGAATTAGTATATCTGGCCCCAAAAGTCTTCTCTCACCGACTTCGTCCCAACATAATGGTGACCTACATTTTCTACCATACAAGGCTTCATACAGAGCCATCTTGATACTGGCTGATACTGTTATTATAAGAGAATTCAGCCAAATGAAGATAGTCTTCCCATGACCCTTGATTCAATCATAAATTCAAGAATAATGCCAGTGTCTAAGATGAATTAATGATGAGTCTGTCAATCTATCAGGATCAAAGTAGTCTGAAGATGTTCGTTCAGCTGTCGTATAAGGCTAGCTGAATCAGACGATTCCTAGATTTTCTTGGAACTTTCCCAGAAATGCGATCGAATCTTGTGTCTCTTATCCGATATGATGCTAACCGGAACTCCATGCAGACGAACTATTTCTTCATATATTTGTATGTCAGAACTTCTGTTGTTTGACCTACTCTGAATGGTATGAAGTGAGCTGATTTTGTGAGGCGATCGATGATTACCCATACTGCATTATTACCCTTAGGACTGCGGGGTAGAGCCGTGACAAAATCCATGGTGATATGTTCCCACTTCCATTCGGGTATCGGTAAGGGTTGTAGAAGTCCAGCGTTCTCTGGTGTTCTATCTTTATCTGCTGGCAAACTAAGCACTTGGCCACATACTGGGCTTTCTCCCTCTTCATAGCATTCCACCAAAACTGCTGCTTTATGTCTTGATACATTTTAGTTCCCCCTGGGTGTATGGAATAAGCCGAACTATGTGCCTCTACCAAATTTTCTGTCGAACTTCTCCTTGGGAACACAAATTCTGTTACCAAAATAAAGTGCATCATCCCGAATGAATACGGATATCAGTTCTTAATCCAGCCTCTACTTGAGCTCTGAATTTCTATAATCTGGATCTTTCTTTTGAGCTTCTTTATCTCATTCATCAGGGTTGATTGAATCTGAAAAGTCATTAACTGTCCTGACTTATCAGTTCCTCGTACTAGTATTAAGTCCAATTTTGTGATGTCCTGAATCAACTCCTTCTATTGAGTGAGTTGTACGAGTATTTTATTTTCTGGCTTCCTGCTCAATGCATCTGGTACTGTATTGACCTTGCCAGGATGATATTGTAAGTCTATATCATAGTCCGCCATCAATTCAAGCCACCGTCTCTGTCTCATGTTTAATTCTTTCTGCGTGAAAATATACTTAAGACTCTTATGATCAGTGTAGATTAACACCTTGTCTCCCAGAAGATAATGCTTCCAGATCTTCAATGCGGATATTACTGCTGCCAACTCTAAGTCATGAGTCGGGTAATTTCTCTCATGTGATTTCAATTGCCTAGATGCATAAGCTATGACATGATCATGCTGCATTAATACACACCCCAGGCCTTTTCCAGATGCATCACTGTATATAACCATCCCTCCTCTTCCTGAGGGAGTCCTCAAGACTGGAGCTGTAATGAGTCTTTCTTTAATTGTTCAAATGCTGCAGTACATTCCTCTGTCCATATATACTTTTCTCCTTTTCGGGTGAGCTTTGTTAACGGGGCTGCGATCTTAGAGAAATCTTGGACAAAACGCCGGTAATATCCAGCTAATCCAATAAAACTCTTAATTTCTGTTACTGTCTTTGGAATTGGCCAGTCCTTTACTGCCTGGATTTTGCTAGGGTCAACTGAAATTCCTTCTTCTGAAATTATATGTCCAGGAAAGCTATACAGTCTAGCCAGAAGTCACACTTGCTCCGCTTAGCATGAAGTTGTTCCTGCTGGAGAGTCTGTAACACTATCCTCAAGTGTTCTGCATGCTCTCTGTCATTCTTAGAATATATCAAGATATCATCTATAAATACAACTATAAACTGATCCAAATATGGCGAGAACACTCTGTTCATCAAATCCATAAAGACTGCAGGGGTTGGTGACTCCGAAGGGCATGACTAGAAACTCGTAATGACCATAGCGAGTCCTGAATGCTGTCTTTGGAATATCTCCTTTCTTCACCTTTAGCTGATGATAACCCGATTGTAAATCTAATTTAGAAAATACTCGGGCTCCATGAAGTTGATCAAAAAGATCATCAATTCTGGGTAAGGGATACTTATTCTTGATGGTAACTTTGTTTAATTCTCTATAGTCTATGCATAACCGTTTACCACCATCCTTTTTGTTTGCCAATAGTACAGGAGCTCCCCATGGTGAAGTACTCGGCCTAATTACCCCTTATCAGAGTATTCTTGCAGCTGTTTCTTTAGAATCTCTAACTCAGTGGGTGCCATTCTGTACGGAGCTTTGGATATTGGAACTGTGCCTGGAATGGTATCAACGGAGAACTCAATCATTCTGTCAGGTAGGAGTCCTGAGATTTCAGCAAACACTTCTGGGAATTCATCCCAAACCGGTACTCCCTTCTTCTGAATCTCGGTAGTAGTCATCTGAGTTTTTCTCTTGGCAGACTTAAGTTCCCCGTCAAATTGAAATTCAGGCTGAAGTGGAATTCTGAAATTAATTTTCTTATTCCGACAATCAATAACCGCATAGTATTTGCTGAGCCAGGTCATGCCTAAGATTACGTCGTACCCTTTGGTATCTAGTACGAGCATATCTATGGCCAATGTTTTGTTACATAGTTCTACAGGGCAATCGATACAAATTTTAGTGGAGATAACTACTCCATTCCCTGTACTAATCTCCCATTGGTGGTCTAAAGACTTAACAGGTATAAAATGCAAGGCAACGAAACGATCTGATATGTAACAATGAGAAGCACCCGAATCAAAGAGGGCTAGGACAGGTTTTGAGTGTACCCTGATCTTACCTGTCACCACCTCTTCAGAAGTCTCGGCCTCTTCTGCTGTCAAGTTGTAAGCTTGTCCCCTTCCGCGACCTGCTGCAGTCCTAACTCCCCTTTGGACTGGGCAGATAACTTGCTGTTGGGGAGGGGGAAGGGCCCTCCTAGCCATTGGTCCCTGGTTCCTCTGTCCATTTGGTACTGGAGGTGCTGGCAAGGCTTGGTTTACTATTCCCGTTCTTTTATGGGGACAGCCTTCGATTGTATGGTCACGGGAACCACATGCCAGGCATAACCCATTTGCCCTACGGCAATTTTGTTGAGAGTGACCTTGTTTCTGGTAATAATTACAAACAGGAAATGATTGGGTTATCTGGAAGGGGGCTGGTCGAAATGGTCGTCTCATTGTCGGGACTTTTGCAGCTCTGAATGGACCTCCTCTCCCCAATTGTGGAAGTGGCCTCTTCATGACCTGATTCCTTATCAGGTTAAATTTCTTTTTCTCCAGTCCTCGCTCCACCTCCCGAGCTATAGTGAGGACTTGGGAATATGTTTTCAGCTGTTGGGGAATCAAGAGGACTTGAATATCCATTTGTAAGCCCTGTTGGAATCTACTTGCCCGCTTCTCTTCGTCGGTCACCATATATGAAGCAAAACGGCTAAGTCTTAAGAACTCAGCGGTATACTCATCCACAGACCGGTTCCATTGCTGAAGTCTGATGAACTGTTCTTCCATCTCTTTCTGAGCTGTGGCAGGGAAGAATCTATTATAAAAGCTCTTAGAAAACTGGTCCCAAGTGATGGGTTTCTCCCGTCTTGCTTCTTCGGGATTTCATCACCCTTCCTTAGCCCAAAAATCATATCCCAAGCACTCACTAACCCAAGCCTAACTTAAAATTTAGTAGACGTTGGCCCTAGGGACATCTCGGACTCAATAGGAGATTTTCCTAAGGAGGAAAAGTGCTGGAAGTTGACTCTTGCTAAATCAGTGTCTAGGAAAGGGATTGAGGGCCGAAAGCCCGAAGATTGGTGGTTATTTAATTAAGGAACGTCTTTGACGGAAAACCTCCCACCATTCTTGCCCTGACCTGGCTGATTAACTTGTGGTCAAAGTCTGCACCCGACCTCCCGTGGAAAGTCTAACCAGTTAGAAGTCGTCTAGGTCATAGGTCTACCCTAACTTAGGTTAGAATTTTTCTTTTTTTGTTTGTTTATTTGTTTGTGTTGTTTGTGTTGGTGTGATATGGCATATAATAATAATTCCAATTTTAATCCATATTACACCCCTAACTATTATTCGGATATTACCAACCCGGCATACCCTAATTTTGACCAATCTAGTGTGCCGGAATGGTCTTATCCGAATGAATATAACCCACACCCTCCATCTTATGACTATAACTTTCATAATAATTTCAACTCGTCACAGAGTTCATGGGGTTTCGAGTCCCCCGAGTCTAATGTTCAACCACCTTGTCCTCCGTATCCACCTTGTCCACAATATTCCCAAGATTCATACTCTGATCCACCCATTCAGAAAAGAAATCCATCTATCTTGGAAATGATGAGTAGGAATGAGTCCAAGCAAAAATCACCATCAATTTTAGACATGATGATACGTGAGTCCACCGACTCACAACTTTATCACGAGTACCCTTCCTATTTTCAACAAGAAGCACCTATCGACTATGAAGGGATGCTTGATGCCATGACTGAGGCTCAATTAGCCCGTGATCATGACATAGATTTGATGGTTCAATGCTTACGTTCTCTCCGTCCGGCTGATTCTGATATCGCTGACCACTCTTTTAAATCCGACGAGCCAAGTTGCTTTGGACAACAAGATTCTAATTCAGTACCATCATGTGAACTTGCCGAAACTTCAAATACTGATAACTTGGCAAGTCTTTCCTTTCCCGAATTAGAACTTGAACATGACCTAGATTCTCACAATCTCTTTACTTCTGAAACTGATTGTACAATTCTGATGAAAGACGTTGACCTTAGTTTTGAAGAATTGTATGGCGATGAGCTAGAATTCCTTAATATTGGAAGTAAAGAGATATCATCCATATTAGGTCATATTCCATTGTGGGAAGAAGATTGTGGACTTGAGTTTCAATTTCTTGACTTGGACCCAATTCTTGAACCTAGCCCGACTCCTGAGCCCTTACTTGATTTGAGCTTCTTCCCTGAGTCGGTATTCGTTCCCGCACCTATATTGTTCAAGTCAATCATTCCATCTTTTCATACTCCATTTTGGGACAAGGAGGTTGAGACAATTAACTCTGAAATTTATTATGAAATTAGGAAATTCGATGGGGTGGAAATTCTAAAAAATGATATATATATATTTTAGTGGGTTATGTAAGGAAAATTTCTGGTGGGTTCCACCAAATTATATGTTATCTTGATTGGGCCGCATTTCGTGGACCAATTAGACCACCTCCGGAACCACCACCCTAAGGTAATTTCCGCCTTCCCTTGTTCTGTTTCATGCATATATGCATACATTCATACATTGAGGACAATGCATGAGATAAGTGTGGGGTGGGCTTTACTAACATACTAACATAGGTAGAAACTAACACCATTGCTAATAAAAAAAAAATTTAAAAAAAAATGTTATAAAAAGGAAATATTTTGACTTATTTTTTGAAAAGAAATCTAAGTTAGTTTTAAGGATTAGGAAAATCATGATTAGGATTTCTCAAAACTTGGTCAAAATAAATAAGTTGTTTAAATTTTAGGTATAGGAGAGAAGTTGAATAATTAATTAGTCTTAATTTTTACCTTAAGGGAATTTGCGTACCTAATGCATATCTAGGATTCTAAGACAAAGACCCTTGTGCCTCATATATTAAAAAAAAATAATAATAATAATAAAAAAAAATTATCACTAATTAAGCCGGATACATGTGCCTCAAGAAGCATAAGTATTCACGCCTAAAGGTGAGTAAAAAAAAAAAAAAACCTTAGTTTTGTGGCCTAGTTCACTCGAATTTGAGTCCGCGGGGTGTTTTCTCACCTGGTGCCCTAAGACCGACCGGTTTGGGGGTCATCGACTTTAAGTTCGCTACATGGGTGGATTAGAAAGTCCGAGGGAACTAAGGAAAAATTACGTACTAACACATCTAATAATCAATTAGTTAGGTATTAGGGCCTCAAGAAGCCTTGATACTTATACGAAAGAAAATTAGATGAGTTATACATATCAAAAAAAAAATAAATAAATATATATATATTAATAATAAAGAGGCATGAGAGTCCAAGTCAAGGAATTCCTAGTATAAATAAGGATGCATATTACTTTTGGTAACGAAAAAGACTATATTAGCAATTCAATTTTAATCCTTACCTAAAATGCATAACAATTGACGTTATTAAGACTAAGTCCAAAAGAATGAATAAAAATGATAATCCTAAAACTTATAGACTACTTAGTCTATCCAATACAAGTCAAATATTTTCCTTTTTATGGATTTTGTGGGTGCAATCCGCTGAAAACCCTCACGAGACAACACTCGTCCTCTAGGGTAACCTAGAGGTTTAACGGCTTGTTGCACGTGCTAAGTGCAATCGTGATTCCTACGAAAGTGAGTTAGGTTAGATTAACTTTTTCTTTTTGTTTTTACTCGAGGACGAGCAAAAAGATAAGTGTGGGGGTGTGATTGGTAGTCAAAAGTGCATTTTTATCATCATATATACCGTCACATTTGCACATTTATTCATATTATAATGCACATTTATTAATATTTCTTTATTTAATATGTGCAGGCCTCGAATTGTTATGTTAGCAATAAATAAAGCCTAAAGAGCCCAAAAGCCCAGATCCAAGCCCATGTTTGAAGCCCAGGTGAAAAAGCGCAAATACAAAGAGTCAAAATGCAAATACAAGGGCTGAAAGTTGCAAATATCAGAGATTAGGGAAGGATAGACTTCTATCCAACCCTAAACACCTGCAGGATGAGGATAAAAGGCCAATATAAGAAGAAAATTCGTGGGAGGAAGATTTGAAGAAATCTGGATTAAGGGTAACTTGATTACCAAGTTACCTCGAAAATCCAGATTTAAAAGGCCAGGATTACAATTCTAGAAGCAGGCGCCCACATGGACGGACCAGGAGAGGCCACGCGCCAAAGCGCGTGGCCAGAAGCCACAAAAGTGCCGCGGAACCGCCGCAAATCCGCGGCACTTTGATCTCATCCAGATCCCAAATTTTGTGGGCAAGTTCGTCCAGGACTCCTCGGCCTTCTGCACCTATAAATATCACCTGCAGTGCAATGTACAGAGCGTCCAGCCTCCAGCAAAGGGCCAAAGTTAGGGTTTTTAGGTTTTCTTTCCACTTTGTATATTTTTTATTTTCTTTTTGTAAACCGAGAGGAGAGGATGTTCTCATGGAGGAAGGAGATCTACTTGTACTGAGGGTGACAATCGGTGTAAGTTTTGCTTTCCACCATTGTTAAATAAATCAACTCGAGGTTCGTTTTGTTCTTTTTATTTTTATTCTTGTGTTATTGTTTCTCTAGTTTTGTTTAATCTCTGTTCTTCTATTTTTATTTTATGTGATTGTTTCTTTCTCCGATGACTTGCAAACCGTGAGATCTGATTGCTTCGAGAATACCTAACCGAAGAAGGAACCTTGACGGCCCATGGCGATGAACAGGTCTTCATAGCTTGTTTTTAATTTCGTAGAGTAGATTAAGAAGGCGGACGATCCCATAAGCCGTGCTTGTACGCCTTCCAAGAAAAGGGAAATCATCGCAACGGTTCAAACGGCAAGCGGACTAAAGAGATAAGTGTTCTTTCTTTTTTCTTTTTCTTTTTTTTTTATAGATTAAATCCATCTCTCTCCAATAGTCTTTTCCACAACTCATTGTAAATACCATCGTGACTAACAAAATAACTAAAAAAGATAAATTTTTAGAGAAACTTGCTCAACGCTTCCATCGCAGTCCCTCCTTGAGGATCACGACCCGCATAGCCCTGCTACCGCGGATTAGAACTGAGAACCTTGCACATCTATTCTTAATCTAATATTCTAATTTTTTGTGTGCAGGAAATCTCAGTCAACAAATTGGCGCCGTTGCCGGGGAGGGACGGTAAGTTATCTCTAAAACAAAAAAAAATTTAATTTTTAACTAATTCTTTATTCTTTTCTGTTTGCAGGTTTGGAGAACAGGAAACAGAAAACAGCAGCTGCAGTGGACATATAGCTGCCCTGTGCCTCTGCCCTCGAAGGCAGAGCACAAGAGCCCACTGTTTGCCGCGGATCCGCGGCCAGAGCCGCGAAAACGCGGCAACAGTAAGGACTACTTATTCAAATTTTTTGCAGATTGCTGCAATTTGAGATTACTGCTTACTGCTCTATTCTGTTTTGTTCTGTGATATACCTGTAAATTGCTAATAATTCAACAGTAAATTATTGGTTGTTAAAAATAAAAATTTGATTAGACATTTGCATATTAGGCACGTGTCTTTTCAATTATTTTTATTTACTGTTGAAGAGTGCTGGAGACGCAAGGTACGTACGCATTGCATGTAGAATAGGATTCATCTCTTGGTTGATTTTCTGCTTTGAGTGATTCTTATCTATTTATCTTGTACACTTGCACTAATTCATCTTAAGGGCATAACCTATAAATAAGATAAGGTGGGGATTTCATCACCCTTCCTTAGCCCAAAAATCATATCCCAAGCACTCACTAACCCAAGCCTAACTTAAAAATTAGTAGACGTTGGCCCTAGGACATCTCGGACTCAATAGGAGATTTTCCTAAGGAGGAAAAGTGCTGGAAGTTGACTCTTGCTAAATCAGTGTCTAGGAAAGGGATTGAGGGCCGAAAGCCCGAAGATTGGTGGTTATTTAATTAAGGAACGTCTTTGACGGAAAACCTCCCACCATTCTTGCCCTGACCTGGCTGATTAACTTGTGGTCAAAGTCTGCACCCGACCTCCCGTGGAAAGTCTAACCAGTTAGAAGTCGTCTAGGTCATAGGTCTACCCTAACTTAGGTTAGAATTTTTCTTTTTTTGTTTGTTTATTTGTTTGTGTTGTTTGTGTTGGTGTGATATGGCATATAATAATAATTCCAATTTTAATCCATATTACACCCCTAACTATTATTCGGATATTACCAACCCGCATACCCTAATTTTGACCAATCTAGTGTGCCGGAATGGTCTTATCCGAATGAATATAACCCACACCCTCCATCTTATGACTATAACTTTCATAATAATTTCAACTCGTCACAGAGTTCATGGGGTTTCGAGTCCCCCGAGTCTAATGTTCAACCACCTTGTCCTCCGTATCCACCTTGTCCACAATATTCCCAAGATTCATACTCTGATCCACCCATTCAGAAAAGAAATCCATCTATCTTGGAAATGATGAGTAGGAATGAGTCCAAGCAAAAATCACCATCAATTTTAGACATGATGATACGTGAGTCCACCGACTCACAACTTTATCACGAGTACCCTTCCTATTTTCAACAAGAAGCACCTATCGACTATGAAGGGATGCTTGATGCCATGACTGAGGCTCAATTAGCCCGTGATCATGACATAGATTTGATGGTTCAATGCTTACGTTCTCTCCGTCCGGCTGATTCTGATATCGCTGACCACTCTTTTAAATCCGACGAGCCAAGTTGCTTTGGACAACAAGATTCTAATTCAGTACCATCATGTGAACTTGCCGAAACTTCAAATACTGATAACTTGGCAAGTCTTTCCTTTCCCGAATTAGAACTTGAACATGACCTAGATTCTCACAATCTCTTTACTTCTGAAACTGATTGTACAATTCTGATGAAAGACGTTGACCTTAGTTTTGAAGAATTGTATGGCGATGAGCTAGAATTCCTTAATATTGGAAGTAAAGAGATATCATCCATATTAGGTCATATTCCATTGTGGGAAGAAGATTGTGGACTTGAGTTTCAATTTCTTGACTTGGACCCAATTCTTGAACCTAGCCCGACTCCTGAGCCCTTACTTGATTTGAGCTTCTTCCCTGAGTCGGTATTCGTTCCCGCACCTATATTGTCCAAGTCAATCATTCCATCTTTTCATACTCCATTTTGGGACAAGGAGGTTGAGACAATTAACTCTGAAATTTATTATGAAATTAGGAAATTCGATGGGGGTGGAAATTCTAAAAAATGATTATATATATATTTTAGTGGGTTATGTAAGGAAAATTTCTGGTGGGTTCCACCAAATTATATGTTATCTTGATTGGGCCGCATTTCGTGGACCAATTAGACCACCTCCGGAACCACCACCCTAAGGTAATTTCCGCCTTCCCTTGTTCTGTTTCATGCATATATGCATACATTCATACATTGAGGACAATGCATGAGATAAGTGTGGGGGTGGGCTTTACTAACATACTAACATAGGTAGAAACTAACACCATTGCTAATAAAAAAAAAAAATTAAAAAAAAAAATGTTATAAAAAGGAAATATTTTGACTTATTTTTTGAAAAGAAATCTAAGTTAGTTTTAAGGATTAGGAAAATCATGATTAGGATTTCTCAAAACTTGGTCAAAATAAATAAGTTGTTTAAATTTTAGGTATAGGAGAGAAGTTGAATAATTAATTAGTCTTAATTTTTACCTTAAGGGAATTTGCGTACCTAATGCATATCTAGGATTCTAAGACAAAGACCCTTGTGCCTCATATATTAAAAAAAAATAATAATAATAATAAAAAAAAATTATCACTAATTAAGCCGGATACATGTGCCTCAAGAAGCATAAGTATTCACGCCTAAAGGTGAGTAAAAAAAAAAAAAAACCTTAGTTTTGTGGCCTAGTTCACTCGAATTTGAGTCCGCGGGGTGTTTTCTCACCTGGTGCCCTAAGACCGACCGGTTTGGGGGTCATCGACTTTAAGTTCGCTACATGGGTGGATTAGAAAGTCCGAGGGAACTAAGGAAAAATTACGTACTAACACATCTAATAATCAATTAGTTAGGTATTAGGGCCTCAAGAAGCCTTGATACTTATACGAAAGAAAATTAGATGAGTTATACATATCAAAAAAAAAATAAATAAATATATATATATTAATAATAAAGAGGCATGAGAGTCCAAGTCAAGGAATTCCTAGTATAAATAAGGATGCATATTACTTTTGGTAACGAAAAAGACTATATTAGCAATTCAATTTTAATCCTTAACCTAAAATGCATAACAATTGACGTTATTAAGACTAAGTCCAAAAGAATGAATAAAAATGATAATCCTAAAACTTATAGACTACTTAGTCTATCCAATACAAGTCAAATATTTTCCTTTTTATGGATTTTGTGGGTGCAATCCGCTGAAAACCCTCACGAGACAACACTCGTCCTCTAGGGTAACCTAGAGGTTTAACGGCTTGTTGCACGTGCTAAGTGCAATCGTGATTCCTACGAAAGTGAGTTAGGTTAGATTAACTTTTTCTTTTTGTTTTTACTCGAGGACGAGCAAAAAGATAAGTGTGGGGGTGTGATTGGTAGTCAAAAGTGCATTTTTATCATCATATATACCGTCACATTTGCACATTTATTCATATTATAATGCACATTTATTAATATTTCTTTATTTAATATGTGCAGGCCTCGAATTGTTATGTTAGCAATAAATAAAGCCTAAAGAGCCCAAAAGCCCAGATCCAAGCCCATGTTTGAAGCCCAGGTGAAAAGCGCAAATACAAAGAGTCAAAATGCAAATACAAGGGCTGAAAGTTGCAAATATCAGAGATTAGGGAAGGATAGACTTCTATCCAACCCTAAACACCTGCAGGATGAGGATAAAAGGCCAATATAAGAAGAAAATTCGTGGGAGGAAGATTTGAAGAAATCTGGATTAAGGGTAACTTGATTACCAAGTTACCTCGAAAATCCAGATTTAAAAGGCCAGGATTACAATTCTAGAAGCAGGCGCCCACATGGACGGACCAGGAGAGGCCACGCGCCAAAGCGCGTGGCCAGAAGCCACAAAGTGCCGCGGAACCGCCACAAATCCGCGGCACTTTGATCTCATCCAGATCCCAAATTTCGTGGGCAAGTTCGTCCAGGACTCCTCGGCCTTCTGCACCTATAAATATCACCTGCAGTGCAACGTACAGAGCGTCCAGCCTCCAGCAAAGGGCCAAAGTTAGGGTTTTTAGGTTTTCTTTCCACCTTTGTATATTTTTTATTTTCTTTTTGTAAACCGAGAGGAGAGGATGTTCTCATGGAGGAAGGAGATCTACTTGTACTGAGGGTGACAATCGGTGTAAGTTTTGCTTTTCCACCATTGTTAAATAATCAACTCGAGGTTCGTTTTGTTCTTTTTATTTTTATTCTTGTGTTATTGTTTCTCTAGTTTTGTTTAATCTCTGTTCTTCTATTTTTATTTTATGTGATTGTTTCTTTCTCCGATGACTTGCAAACCGTGAGATCTGATTGCTTCGAGAATACCTAACCGAAGAAGGAACCTTGACGGCCCATGGCGATGAACAGGTCTTCATAGCTTGTTTTTAATTTCGTAGAGTAGATTAAGAAGGCGGACGATCCCATAAGCCGTGCTTGTACGCCTTCCAAGAAAAGGGAAATCATCGCAACGGTTCAAACGGCAAGCGGACTAAAGAGATAAGTGTTCTTTCTTTTTCTTTTCTTTTCTTTTTTTTTATAGATTAAATCCATCTCTCTCCAATAGTCTTTTCCACAACTCATTGTAAATACCATCGTGACTAACAAAATAACTAAAAAAGATAAATTTTTAGAGAAACTTGCTCAACGCTTCCATCGCAGTCCCTCCTTGAGGATCACGACCCGCATAGCCCTGCTACCGCGGATTAGAACTGAGAACCTTGCACATCTATTCTTAATCTAATATTCTAATTTTTTGTGTGCAGGAAATCTCAGTCAACAAATTGGCGCCGTTGCCGGGGAGGGACGGTAAGTTATCTCTAAAACAAAAAAAAAATTTAATTTTTAACTAATTCTTTATTCTTTTCTGTTTGCAGGTTTGGAGAACAGGAAACAGAAAACAGCAGCTGCAGTGGACATATAGCTGCCCTGTGCCTCTGCCCTCGAAGGCAGAGCACAGGAGCCCACTGTTTTGCCGCGGATCCGCGGCCAGAGCCGCGAAAACGCGGCAACAGTAAGGACTACTTATTCAAATTTTTTGCAGATTGCTGCAATTTGAGATTACTGCTTACTGCTCTATTCTGTTTTGTTCTGTGATATACCTGTAAATTGCTAATAATTCAACAGTAAATTATTGGTTGTTAAAAATAAAAATTTGATTAGACATTTGCATATTAGGCACGTGTCTTTTCAATTATTTTTATTTACTGTTGAAGAGTGCTGGAGACGCAAGGTATGTACGCATTGCATGTAGAATAGGATTCATCTCTTGGTTGATTTTCTGCTTTGAGTGATTCTTATCTATTTATCTTGTACACTTGCACTAATTCATCTTAAGGGCATAACCTATAAATAAGATAAGGTGGGGATTTCATCACCCTTCCTTAGCCCAAAAATCATATCCCAAGCACTCACTAACCCAAGCCTAACTTAAAAATTAGTAGACGTTGGCCCTAGGGACATCTCGGACTCAATAGGAGATTTTCCTAAGGAGGAAAAGTGCTGGAAGTTGACTCTTGCTAAATCAGTGTCTAGGAAAGGGATTGAGGGCCGAAAGCCCGAAGATTGGTGGTTATTTAATTAAGGAACGTCTTTGACGGAAAACCTCCCACCATTCTTGCCCTGACCTGGCTGATTAACTTGTGGTCAAAGTCTGCACCCGACCTCCCATGGAAAGTCTAACCAGTTAGGAGTCGTCTAGGTCATAGGTCTACCCTAACTTAGGTTAGAATTTTTCTTTTTTTGTTTGTTTATTTGTTTGTGTTGTTTGTGTTGGTGTGATATGGCATATAATAATAATTCCAATTTTAATCCATATTACACCCCTAACTATTATTCGGATATTACCAACCCGGCATACCCTAATTTTGACCAATCTAGTGTGCCGGAATGGTCTTATCCGAATGAATATAACCCACACCCTCCATCTTATGACTATAACTTTCATAATAATTTCAACTCGTCACAGAGTTCATGGGGTTTCGAGTCCCCCGAGTCTAATGTTCAACCACCTTGTCCTCTGTATCCACCTTGTCCACAATATTCCCAAGATTCATACTCTGATCCACCCATTCAGAATAGAAATCCATCTATCTTGGAAATGATGAGTAGGAATGAGTCCAAGCAAAAATCACCATCAATTTTAGACATGATGATACGTGAGTCCACCGACTCACAACTTTATCACGAGTACCCTTCCTATTTTCAACAAGAAGCACCTATCGACTATGAAGGGATGCTTGATGCCATGACTGAGGCTCAATTAGCCCGTGATCATGACATAGATTTGATGGTTCAATGCTTACGTTCTCTCCGTCCGGCTGATTCTGATATCGCTGACCACTCTTTTAAATCCGACGAACCAAGTTGCTTTGGACAACAAGATTCTAATTCAGTACCATCATGTGAACTTGCCGAAACTTCAAATACTGATAACTTGGCAAGTCTTTCCTTTCCCGAATTAGAACTTGAACATGAACTAGATTCTCACAATCTCTTTACTTCTGAAACTGATTGTACAATTCTGATGAAAGACGTTGACCTTAGTTTTGAAGAATTGTATGGCGATAAGCTAGAATTCCTTAATATTGGAAGTAAAGAGATATCATCCATATTAGGTCATATTCCATTGTGGGAAGAAGATTGTGGATTTGAGTTTCAATTTCTTGACTTGGACCCAATTCTTGAACCTAGCCCGACTCCTGAGCCCTTACTTGATTTGAGCTTCTTCCCTGAGTCGGTATTCGTTCCCGCACCTATATTGTCCAAGTCAATCATTTCATCTTTTCATACTCCATTTTGGGACAAGGAGGTTGAGACAATTAACTCTGAAATTTATTATGAAATTAGGAAATTCGATGGGGTGGAAATTCTAAAAAATGATTATATATATATTTTAGTGGGTTATGTAAGGAAAATTTCTGGTGGGTTCCACCAAATTATATGTTATCTTGATTGGGCCGCATTTCGTGGACCAATTAGACCACCTCCGGAACCACCACCCTAAGGTAATTTCCGCCTTCCCTTGTTCTGTTTCATGCATATATGCATACATTCATACATTGAGGACAATGCATGAGATAAGTGTGGGGGTGGGCTTTACTAACATACTAACATAGGTAGAAACTAACACCATTGCTAATAAAAAAAAAAATTTAAAAAAAAATGTTATAAAAAGGAAATATTTTGACTTATTTTTTGAAAAGAAATCTAAGTTAGTTTTAAGGATTAGGAAAATCATGATTAGGATTTCTCAAAACTTGGTCAAAATAAATAAGTTGTTTAAATTTTAGGTATAGGAGAGAAGTTGAATAATTAATTAGTCTTAATTTTTACCTTAAGGGAATTTGCGTACCTAATGCATATCTAGGATTCTAAGACAAAGACCCTTGTGCCTCATATATTAAAAAAAATAATAATAATAATAATAAAAAAATTATCACTAATTAAGCCGGATACATGTGCCTCAAGAAGCATAAGTATTCACGCCTAAAGGTGAGTAAAAAAAAAAACCTTAGTTTTGTGGCCTAGTTCACTCGAATTTGAGTCCGCGGGGTGTTTTCTCACCTGGTGCCCTAAGACCGACGGGTTTGGAAGTCATCGACTTTAAGTTCGCTACATGGGTGGATTAGAAAGTCCGAGGGAACTAAGGAAAAATTATATACTAACACATCTAATAATCAATTAGTTAGGTATTAGGGCCTCAAGAAGCCTTGATACTTATACGAAAGAAAATTAGATGAGTTATACATATCAAAAAAAAATAAATAAATATATATATATATATATTAATAATAAAGAGGCATGAGAGTCCAAGTCAAGGAATTCCTAGTATAAATAAGGATGCATATTACTTTTGGTAACGAAAAAGACTATATTAGCAATTCAATTTTAATCCTTAACCTAAAATGCATAACGATTGACGTTATTAAGACTAAGTCCAAAAGAATGAATAAAAATGATAATCCTAAAACTTATAGACTACTTAGTCTATCCAATACAAGTCAAATATTTTCCTTTTTATGGATTTTGTGGGTGCAATCCGCTGAAAACCCTCACGAGACAACACTCGTCCTCTAGGGTAACCTAGAGGTTTAACGGCTTGTTGCACGTGCTAAGTGCAATCGTGATTCCTACGAAAGTGAGTTAGGTTAGATTAACTTTTTCTTTTTTGTTTTTACTCGAGGAGAGCAAAAAGATAAGTGTGGGGGTGTGATTGGTAGTCAAAAGTGCATTTTTATCATCATATATACCGTCACATTTGCACATTTATTCATATTATAATGCACATTTATTAATATTTCTTTATTTAATATGTGCAGGCCTCGAATTGTTATGTTAGCAATAAATAAAGCCTAAAGAGCCCAAAAGCCCAGATCCAAGCCCATGTTTGAAGCCCAGGTGAAAAAGCGCAAATACAAAGAGTCAAAATGCAAATACAAGGGCTGAAAGTTGCAAATATCAGAGATTAGGGAAGGATAGACTTCTATCCAACCCTAAACACCTGCAGGATGAGGATAAAAGGCCAATATAAGAAGAAAATTCGTGGGAGGAAGATTTGAAGAAATCTGGATTAGGGTAACTTGATTACCAAGTTACCTCGAAAATCCAGATTTAAAAGGCCAGGATTACAATTCTAGAAGCAGGCGCCCACATGGACGGACCAGGAGAGGCCACGCGCCAAAGCGCGTGGCCAGAAGCCACAAAAGTGCCGCGGAACCGCCGCAAATCCGCGGCACTTTGATCTCATCCAGATCCCAAATTTCGTGGGCAAGTTCGTCCAGGACTCCTCGGCCTTCTGCACCTATAAATATCACCTGCAGTGCAACGTACAGAGCGTCCAGCCTCCAGCAAAGGGCCAAAGTTAGGGTTTTTAGGTTTTCTTTCCACCTTTGTATATTTTTTATTTTCTTTTTGTAAACCGAGAGGAGAGGATGTTCTCATGGAGGAAGGAGATCTACTTGTACTGAGGGTGACAATCGGTGTAAGTTTTGCTTTTCCACCATTGTTAAATAAATCAACTCGAGGTTCGTTTTGTTCTTTTTATTTTTATTCTTGTGTTATTGTTTCTCTAGTTTTGTTTAATCTCTGTTCTTCTATTTTATTTTATGTGATTGTTTCTTTCTCCGATGACTTGCAAACCGTGAGATCTGATTGCTTCGAGAATACCTAACCGAAGAAGGAACCTTGACGGCCCATGGCGATGAACAGGTCTTCATAGCTTGTTTTTAATTTCGTAGAGTAGATTAAGAAGGCGGACGATCCCATAAGCCGTGCTTGTACGCCTTCCAAGAAAAGGGAAATCATCGCAACGGTTCAAACGGCAAGCGGACTAAAGAGATAAGTGTTCTTTCTTTTTCTTTTCTTTTTTTTTTTTTATAGATTAAATCCATCTCTCTCCAATAGTCTTTTCCACAACTCATTGTAAATACCATCGTGACTAACAAAATAACTAAAAAAGATAAATTTTTAGAGAAACTTGCTCAACGCTTCCATCGCAGTCCCTCCTTGAGGATCACGACCCGCATAGCCCTGCTACCGCGGATTAGAACTGAGAACCTTGCACATCTATTCTTAATCTAATATTCTAATTTTTTGTGTGCAGGAAATCTCAGTCAACACTTCAAGCCCTTAATGACGAAGATATCTCTAGAGTCATTCATTGCAAATCCGCACATGAGATTTGGACTCACTTGCTTGTCACTCATGAGGGGACTTCACAAGTAAAGAGGGCAAAAATAGACCTTCTTCGTTCCCAATATGAAAATTTTTCTATGCAAGAGAATGAAACCATAGATGATATGGTTACTAAATTTACAAAGATTACTAATGGACTTTCTTCTCTAGGTGACGTCATTGACAATGACTAAAGAGTAAGGAAGATTATCTGTGCTCTCCCTCCATCTTGGGAAGTCAAAGCCACTACCTTGAAGGAACTCAATGACAAGGAAGAGATGAAGCTTATAGGTCTTATTGGGAACCTCAAGACCCATGAGATGGAAAGAAAAGCAAGAGAAGAAATGGCTTCTTCCAAGAAGAAAGTTATTGCCTTCAAGAGTTATTCCACATGCTCCGACGAAGATGATGAAGAAGAAGATGATGAAGAGCTTTCTCTTCTTGTAAAGAACATTCGGAGAATGTACAACAAGGCAAAGTTTCAAAATAAAAAGAGATGGCAAGGTAAAGAAGAGAAGAAAATCATTTGCTTCAATTGCGGGAAGACGGGTCACATTGTTGCGGAATGTCCGGAAAAAGCAAAAGCCAAGCCCTCCACCTCCAAGAAGCCATACAAAAAGAAAGCTTTAATGGCTACTTGGGATTCGGAGAGTGAATCCGATGAGGAAGTCGACACCGCCAACATGTGCTTCATGGCAAATGAAAGCACAAGCAAGGTAACTCCCGATACTTCCATTGATTGTGATCTATCCATGGATGAACTAGGAGAAGCTTTTGAAGAACTATCACATAACTATGATTTTCTCAAAAAGAAATATTTGAAAATGAAAAAGGAAAATGAATCTCTAAATCATAAAGTTTTCACTCTTACAAAAGAAAAGGAGGAATTGCTTTCTACTCTTGTTTCTACACAAAAGGACTTTGATAACTATAAAATTTCTTGCAAAGGTAAATTTTCACAAATTTATGAAAATGAAATTTCCATGCTAAAGGAGAAAATTGATTCATTAGGAGTAGTTTTGAAAAAATGTGAATTTGATAAGAATAGACTAGAAGCTATGTTTCCTAAGAAACAAGACCTAAAGAAACATTCACATGCTATTCATGCTCATATTCATAAATCACAACCTTTACATCATGCTAAACACCCTAAACATGCCCACACTCCACACACACATCATGCATTCATGTATGGTAAAATCTTTTCATGCACATATTGTGGCCGTAAAGGTCATTTAGTTAAATTTTGCTATGATAGGCTTAATGCATCACATAATAATGTTTGGGTTCGGAATACTAACTTTCAAGGACCCAAGAAAGTTTGGGTACCAAAGTCAACAAATTTGTTAAATGATGTAGGTACATTCCAAGGCCCAACGACATAAAGGATTGTGGTATCTTGATAGTGGTTGCTCAAGGCACATGACTTGGGATATCAACAATTTTGCAACCCTATCAAGGTACCATGAAGGTGGCACCGTCACTTTTGGAGATGATGCCAAAGGAAAAATCATTGGTATTGGTAATGTTAAACTTGGTACTTTTCCTTTAATAAAAAATGTTGTTTTGGTTGATGGCCTCAAGCATAATCTCTTGAGTGTTAGTCAACTTTGTGACAAAGGTTTTGATGTTGTTTTTGATAACCTAGCATGTAGAGTTATTGATAGACAATCCAATACATGTATATTTTTCGAATTTCATGAAAGCAATGTATACATGATTGACATGTCTAATATGCTATGCAATGCTACTTGTTTGAAAGCCCTCGATGATGACTCTTGGTTGTGGCATAGAAGATTAGGCCACATTTCTTTTGACCATCTATCTAGATTAAACAACAAGGAAATGGTGAAAGGTATTCCTTACTTGAACTTTGAAAAGGACCGCATTTGCGATGCGTGCCAACTTGGGAAACAAACCAACTCCTTCAAGTCAATCAAGGATATCATGACATCACGTCCCTTTGAGTTGATCCATATGAATATGTTTGGTCCTACTCAAACCAAAAGTCTAAGTGGGAATCGTTTTGCTTTTGTTTTAGTTGATGATTTCTCGCGTTTTACTTGGGTTTTCTTTCTAGAACACAAAAATCAAGCCTTTTCATATTTTCAAGCCTTTAAGAAAAGAGTTGAAAAGGAAAAAGATTCTTCTATTTTAAGAATAAGAAGTGATAGAGGTGGTGAATTCAATAACCAACCCTTTACCACTTTTTGTGAAGAACATGGAATTAAGCATGAACTATCTTGTCCTAGAACACCACAACAAAATGGAGTCGTTGAGAGAAAAAATCAGACATTACAAGAGATGGCTAGGACAATGATTAATGAATATGGTCTCCCTCATTATCTATGGGCCGAGGCCGTTAACACATCTTGCTACATATCGAATAGAGTTTTCTTATGTAAAAATACTTCAAAAACATCTTTTGAGATCTATTTTTCTAGAAAGCCAAATGTTTCATACTTTAAAGTTTTTGGTTGTAAATGCTTTGTTTTGAATACTAAAGATAATTTAGGTAAATTTGATGCAAAGTCTTATGAAGCAATTTTTGTTGGTTATTCTAATACTAGTAAAACTTATAGAGTTTTCAATAAGTCATCCTTGACTATTGAAGAATCTATTCATGTAAAGTTTAAGGAATCTAATGTGTTTGTTAAGAATGTTGTAGAAATAGATTCCCTAAATGAAGACATGGAGAGAGCTACTTTGAAGGACTCACCTACATTGAAGACATGCCAAAGGATGATGAAGGAAATAAAGTTCAAGAAAATGAGGTTCAAGGAAATGAAATTCAAGAAGTTGAAGTGGAGACTACTCAACCACTTCCAAAAGATTGGAGATACAATCCACATCATCCCAAGGATCTTATTATAGGTGAAGTATCAAAAGGGGTAACTACTCATTCTAAACTTCATGATCTTCGTGGATACTATGCTTTTATTTCTCACTTTGAACCAAAGAACATCCTCGAAGCCGAGGGCGACTCAAATTGGTTGCTAGCCATGCAAGAGGAGCTCAATCAATTCGAGCGCAATCAAGTTTGGCATCTTGTTCCTAGGCCTCACGATAGACCAACAATTGGTACTAAGTGGATCTTTAAGAACAAGTTGGATGAGTCAGGAAATGTTATTAGGAATAAAGCTAGGTTAGTGGCCCAAGGTTACACTCAAGTCGAAGGTATCAATTTTGAGGAAACTTTTGCACCCGTAGCATGGCTTGAAGCTATACGGATGACACTTACATTTGCTTCTTATAAAGATTTTAAACTTTAGCAAATGGATGTAAAAAGTGCCTTCTTAAATGGATTTATTGAAGAGGAGGTGTATGTTGAACAACCCCCCGGGTTTGTTGATCCTACACATCCGGATTTTGTTTTCAAACTTGACAAAGCTCTTTATGGTTTAAAACAAGCCCCTAGGGCTTGGTATGAAAGACTTTCTTCATTTCTAATTTCTAATGGTTTTAAGAAAGGAAAAATAAATACTACTTTGTTCACAAAACATGTTGAAAATGATATACTCATAGTTCAAATATATGTGGATGATATCATATTTGGCTCTACTAATGAAAATCTTTGCAAAGCTTTTGAATCATACATGAAGGAAGAATTTGAGATGTCCATGATGGGTGAGCTTAACTACTTCCTTGGTCTCCAAATCAAGCAAAGGAAGGATGGAATTTTCATCAATCAAGCCAAGTACACAAAGGAACTTATCAAGAGATTTGGGCTTGAAAGTGCTAAGACAAGCAAAACTCCCATGGCAACTACCACAAAGCTTGACAAGGATGAACAAGGTACAAGTGTAGACATTTAGCTTTATCGTAGCATGATTGGTAGCTTGTTGTATTTAACGGCTAGTAGGCCGGATATTATGTTTTGTGTATGTCTTTGTGCTCGATTTCAATCATGTCCTAAAGAGTCCCATTTGATTGCGGTAAAACGCATTATTAGATACCTTAAGGGCACAATTGAAATGGGTTTGTGGTATCCGAAGACCGGACAATTTTCTATGACGAGTTTTTTGGATGCCGACTATGCGGGTTGTAGAGTGGATAGGAAGAGTACAAGTGGAACATGTCAATTTCTTAGTAATTGTCTTGTTTCTTGGTCTTCCAAAAAGCAAAATTCGGTAGCTCTCTCAACCTCCGAGGCAGAGTATGTTGCGACCGGAGCTTGTTGTGCACAAGTTCTTTGGATGAAACATACTCTCCTTGACTATGATTTGCATTTTGACCATATTAAAATATTTTGTGATAATACTAGTACTATTCATATGACTAAAAATGCAAATCAACATAGTAAGACTAAGCACATTGACATTCGGTATCGCTTTCTTAGAGATCATTATGAGAAAGGTGATATTGATATTGATTATGTTTCTACCGATTTTCAACTTGCCGATATTTTTACAAAACCACTAGACTTTGCTAGATTTTCCTTTATTTGTGGTGAATTGAATGTTTGTGTTATGGAATTATGAAGAAATTTTTTTTTAACTATGTTTACCCTTTTTGATGTGTGACAAAAAGGGGGAGAAAAAGTTAGCTTATTTTTACTTTGGAGTTATGCATTTTGAGTTTTAAGTTATAACAAGTTAGTTTTGAGTAAGTTAGTTTTTGAGTTTTGGATTTTAAGTTATAAAAGGTTAGTTTTTGAGTTAAGAGTTTTGAGCAATATGCTTTGTATTCCTATGTCTCTCTTATGCCAATATTCTTAGTTTCTACCTTTTATGTATATAGCCATTCATTTATAATGCATGATTTGAGGGGGAGCTTCCAAGCTCCTTTCCCATTTTTTTTAAATAACTCATATGTTTTGTCATCATCAAAAAGGGGGAGATTGTTGGCCCAAGGTTACAATCAACTGGTTTTTGAGTTTTGATGATTACAAAACATATATAGTTATTTGTACTAATCATTTTTCTAGTGTTTAAGTGTGTTTCAGGGTTCTAAGGATTCATGTAGTGTTCTTCCCTAAAAGATGACTCATTTCGGGATCATTTGACTCAAGATGCCTCTATTCGGGTTCAAGTTTTCAAGCTATGCAACATTCCATAGAGAAGCCCTTATTTGAAGACCTTGTAGTCACCTAGAACCTTTGTAAGAATTAGTTTGTTAAAGAATGAGGTTATATTAAGTTGGCTCAAGAAAACACACACACACACCATCTTTTTCCAAAATACGGTTTTTGTTTTGGGTATTTGATTTAGGTTCATGTCTTGCTGGTTTTACATGACTCAAATCATTTTACAATTTTACATCTTATTTATATCATGTATACTAACCTTTATAGCATGATACTTAGTCATATAGCCTTACAAATTTATTTTGAAAATTTTTCAAAGTACAAAAAATTTCCTAGAAAAAATCCTGTTTCAGGCCTGTCGGTCGACCGGCCGGTCGACCGGATCCATTTCAGGCTTGATCGGTCAACCGGACCAGTCGACCGAGCCTTGTGGTCACGGTGTGCACGTTTGTGCACGTCTGTCAGTCGACCGGACCGGTCGACCGACTGAAAGCCCTTTGCTCTCGGGTTTTGTCGGTCGACCGGACCGGTCGACCGACAGAACAAAGAGAAATTTTTTCTTTGACTGCCGGTCGACTGACCGGTCGACCGAGTCCAACGGCTAGTTTGCCAATGGGCTGTCAGCCGGTCGACCGACAGCCGCCAGCAGCCATAACGGCTAGTTTTCAGAGATTTCATCATTTGATTTGAGTGAGATGTTTTGATCTGATCTCTCTGAATTTTTGGGGGCTACTTCCTGACCTAATAGCTAGTTTTAATGATGATTAGATTTTCTCTAATCCCTATAAATAGAGGGGATTGGTCACTTGCAAAACACAAGAAAATCCCTAATTTTCAAGTTTCCAAAAAGAAAGAAAAAGTTTTCAAAGGCTTTCAATTCTCTAAGTGCATTCTTGGCAATTTATTTTCAGTTGTTTTTCAAGCTATTTAGTACTACTTTACAACTGAATTTTTCTCACTACACTTCTTGAGCCACAAATCCTTCTCATTCTATAAGGAAGTTGTAAGAGAGAAGTTTGTGGTCTTGTTGATCACTTTGTTACTTGTTCCTTCTTGTGTTGAGATCCCTCTTCGGTAGAGGATTGGATTGGTGGGAGTTCGGTACTCCGATCTTTGGTAGACCTCTTGTAATTGGTGGAGTTCGGTACTCCGATCTTCGGTAGACCTTTTGTAAAGTTCCTTGGTGGATATAGTGGAAACCCTTCACGATGGTGAAGGCGGGGACGTAGAGCGGTGGCTCGAACCTCGAAACAAATCCTTTGTGTTTGCGATTGTTTTGCTTATTGCTCTTTATTGCTCTACTTTTCTATCTCATGATATATCTTGTGTACACTTCATTATTGCATCCATTTCATTCTTGCATTTCCCGGTCTTTACTCATCTCAACAAGAAAGCAATTACGCGCCTCAACTCATAATCTAGAGGAATCAAAGAGGAGAAGTTCTAGAGCCCTTCATGGGGAATTCGGCTTCAATTTCTTGTTTTGAGTGACCGTTTGCATCATATATTCATACTTGTTTAAAAAGATCATTAGATTAGCATTAACACCTATTCACCCCCCCCCCTCTAGGTGTTTTTCAGCTATCACAATTGATATTTTCGTGTTTGTATACTCATATTTGTGTTTTCTATATATGTATGCTTTAAACTTCAAATAGTATCAATTTCGATTGGTATTTATATTTTCATACATACATACATACACACACACACACACACACATATGATTTGATTGTGCTTACAATGTCTTTACATCCTAAAGCACAAATTATGTTTATGCTAAGCTTGATTTAGTCCTTAATGATAATTATTTTTCAATTGGTATCTTATACAAGCTTATGCATTATTTTTATTAGTATTTCATAAAGGGAGAGAAAAACTCTTGTTTTATCTTTCGATCGATTTTATTTTCAATTGGTATTTTACTCCCGCTTTTTATGATAAATATTTGGGTAAAGACTAAAATCAATAATCTTAATTGATATTATTCTTAATTTGGTATCTTTATTGCAAAATGATTTGTATTTCCAAAAAGTTTGTTTTTTTAATTGGTATCATATTTCATTTTAAATTGGTATCTATATTGAAATGAGTCATGTTTACCTAAAAGTTAGTTTTTACTTTCAATTGGTATCAAAGATTTACAATATATATATATATATTTCAATCGGTATCAAAAACATACAATGTTTCATCTTCTATTGATATCAACAAAAAATTACATGATATTTTCAATTGGTATCTTTTGGTATCTTAAAAAGTTTGTTTATTTTCAATTGGTATCATAAATTGGTATCATAATGTTTCGATATATATTTTTATCATAAATTGGTGTATTTTCAATTGGTATCATAAATTTGTTTTAAAGAGGTTTCATAATATTTTGATATGTATTGCTTATATGTAAGGGAAGCTTAACATCTTCTCTATATATAGATTCATGTAGAGCGTATCTCATATTGAGGCGCTTGACCTCTCTTCTCTATGTCTTACATGTGTGTAGGGGGAGATTCACATTTCTTTTTATACATTATATATTATGCTTTATGTGGTTAGGGTTTAGTCATCTCTTTTCATCTAAATGCATGTATGCAGGGGGAGTTAACTTTACGTCTCTCCTCTTCATGAATATATATCGCATACATATCTTTATTGTTTTATTTGACAAAAAGGAGGAAAAGATTTTTTGAGAGTTTATTTATGCCCTTTTGTTGATGAATTGACAAAAAGGGGGAGAAGATTTGATGAGTTTATATATGCATGTTTATTTCATTTTTTTGTTTTATACAAAATGCGAGAGAAGAATATTGAGAGTTTTATATATGCATGTTTCTTTTCTTGTTTAATGCATATATGTTTTGTTTATGCCAAAAGGGGAGAAGTATTTGGATTTGTTTACTTATATTTATTTCCTCATTTATGCATATATGTATTGTTTGCTTATGAGCATTCATTGAATATCTTTATATTTATTGTTAAGCATGAGTTTAAGGGGAGCTTCTATGAAGCTTAACTTTAATCCATGCATATATAACTCCATAAGTTTTGTCATCATCAAAAGGGGGAGATTGTTAGCCCAGAGCCCATCACTCTAGTTTTGATAATGATTAACTCATGTAGTTATAGTTTACTAATAATCTTGTATTTAAATAGTTTCAGTGATTGATCAAGATATTAGTAGGTATTTAGCTTCAACAAAGGAGTTTTAGAGCTAACACATAGGGATTCAAGAGCTCGCGCTTCAAGATCGCATCTAGCACTCGGTTGGAGTCAAGCTCAAAAGATCGCGTTTAGATCCAGTCAGCTTGGAGATAAGAAGACTTCGATTTGTGTTTAGTAGTTTAGATCTTGTGTAAAGATTAGATAGTGTTGATATGCTCAAGTTCACATACATACACAAGTTTAAAGTTTATTGGTTTAGGTTTTCGGTTTAACTTGTTTTGGATTTCATATCAAAAACATAGATATATATATCTTATATGTATATTGGATTCTATCCATATATAATATGCATCAAAGTTATTTCAATATCATGTTTTTGTATCCATATCAGTTTTGGAGAAAACAGTTTTCCATTTTAAAAATCCAAGTTTTGGAAAATACAGATTTTGTGTTTAAGCCAAATTTCAATATCCCAAAAATGGTTCAAATAGTTTGTAATATGTGTTGATTTTGGTCACACATACTTGTACTTCAAAGATCTTATAAGAACTTATTTTTATGAAATTTATGTATATTTATGGGATTTAATTGGTATTAAATTAACCAAGTTTTTAAACCTGTATTATCCCAGCCAGAGACACTGGCGGTCGACCGGCCGGTCGACCGATGTGCACTAGGACATGCACATGGCCAGCCAATTCGGCCGGTCAACCGCACGGTCGACCGACTAAAAGCACCCCACTCTCGGGTGGGGGCCGGTCGACCGGGCGGTCGACCGCAGGCTTTGGCCTGGTCGACCAGGCGATCGATCGGAGGCACAACGGTCATAAATATGACCGTTGCGCCGGACGACCGGGTGGTCGACCGGAAAGTCATTTCTGACCTTTCCTGGCTGCCAACGGGCAGATTTTTGAGAGGCTATAAATATGCCTTCTCTTGAGCTGATTTGAACAAGTTTTTAGAGAACAAAAATTCTCACCTTTGTGTTTAACAGCAAGTTTTTAAAAGAGTTTTTGGGATAAAAGATTTTATCTTTATTTGTTTTCAACGGTTGGAAAAATCAAAGAAAAATAGAGTATTTGGGATATTGGTTTTGATCTTCATTTCTATTTTATTCTAGTTGTTTTTCAAAGTATTTTTCTTCGTGATTTGTTTTCCAAACACCTTGATTTCTCACACTTGAGCTATCATATCTATCCTATCTGTAGGATCTTATTTTTGGTGAGAAGAAAATTGGTTTGTGGTCTTTGAGATCACCAAGAGTTGTAACCTTCCTTGTGTTTGTTCTTATCCCTCTTGTGTAGAGATGATTGCGGAGGTTGTGTTGGTATCCCTCTAAGTGTAGAGGTGATTGAGGTTGTTGTTTGATTTTGTGCCTTGTCCCTCTAGTGTGAGGTGATAGTGGCTGGTTGGCTTTGTGCCTATCCCTCTATTGAGAGGTTAATCTTATGTGGCTTAGTGCCTTGCCTCTTGTGTAGAGGTTGTTGTTGTTTGAGAGAGGAGTTGTGTACTCCAAAGTTGTATTACCCAAATCCTCAGTGGAGGTTCCCTGTGTGGTAAGTCCTCTGTAGAAGATATAGTGGAAATCCTTCTGTTTGAAGGCGGGGACGTAGAGCAGTGGCTCGAACCTCAAAACATATCTCAGTGTTTGCGATTGATCCACTATCTCTAAACTCTCTCTCTCTCTCTCTCTCTCTCTCTCTCTCTCTCTTATATTGTGCATTGCATCGTATTGTTCATATCATAAATATGCTTGGTTTTGGTTGTGTGCCATACTTGTGTTGAACCAAGAGAGCTTTACATAGTACCTCAAGTCTTATTTAGAGGAATTTAGAAGAGATAGTGCAGAGCCCTTCACCAGGAATTTAGCTACACTCTTTGGTTACACTAAGTGTGTTACAATTTAGTTTTAATTTCACATCATTTGTCTTTAGATTAGACATTCACCTATTCACCCCCTCTAGGTGTACTTACAACAACTCCCCCGATCATATTATCAACCACATTTCCCACAATCTTCTTCATATACTCCTTTTTCTAATCAAGCTATAGAAGAAGAATCTGATATAGAAAGGAGTAGGAAAGCCACACTTGAGTACTTGCAAACTCAGAATCCAACAGACTCGTGTATCCCACAAAATTCTCAAATCCAAGATCATTACTCTATTTTTCAAGTCGCACAACAAGAAGAACCTATTGACTTAGAAATGAGTATGGAAAACCTGCTTCAGTCTGAAAATGATTTTACTTAATCTATCAATAGGCTAGAAGCACAAATGAGTTATTTAATCAGCATAGTGAAGATAGAAATGAGGAAACTCTACCTAATACATTTTTGACCATTCATGACTACCCTAGCCATCTTGATAGGAACCAAGAATTATGGTGTCTTGGAGACCCTAACCAAGATTCAATTTCATCACACCAAGTTGAACTTGACCAATTTCCAATTTTTGACAAATTGGCAAGTTTTTCATTCAATGAGATTGAGCTTGAATGTGAATGTGACCTTGATCCTCAACCTTGTGATTTAGTTTCAAATTTTGGATATATGTTGACTCCGCTATCCTTACCCAATTTGGACCTATTTCCCGAGCCAACATTGATTCTCGTGTCTATATATCTTGAACTTGAATAATCTACTTTGGATAGTCCCATTCCATTGATGGGAAATGAATGTGAATTTAAATTCTTTGATTTATAACCAACTATTAAACCAAAATTGACTCTTGAACCTATACTTGATTTTTTCGAGTTAGTATTGGTTCCCGAACTTTTTATTCTTGAGCTCAAGTCAACCATTCCACCAAGTTACATTCTATTATTGGACCAAGATATAGACTATAATGACTCCGAGATGATATTGCAAGATTGGTCATACAACCGAGATGATTTAATGTTCGGGTCTTGTATGATCCTATTCACTTGGCAGTTGTAACTCTGTTAATAGGAAAGGGGTCATCGAAGGCGGGTTCCATAATAATCCACAATATTTAGATTGGGTAGCAAGGCTTGGCCCAATCCGACCACCACTGGAACCACCACCTTGAGATAACATTTTCCTTCCCTTTCTTCTTTTTCATGCATTTATGCATTCATCATACATTAAAGACAATGCATGAGATAGGCATAGGGGAAGGTTCTAACATAACATAGGTTTTTCTTTTAATTTATATAAATATATATTTTTTTCCTTTCTTTAAAAATTTTTATGAAAAGAGAAACTATATTTTAATTTATTTTTTTTGTAAGAAATTAAGTTAATTTTAAGGAGTAGGAGAATCATAATTAGGATTTCTTATACTTAGTTAATATAAGATTATTTGTTTGATTTCTAGGGTTAGGAAGAAAATTTGAAAAAGTAATTTAGTCTTGATTTTTACCTTGATGAAATATGCATACTTTTTTACATTTACACACTTAGGGTTTAACAACAAAAATTCTTATGCCTTATTAAAAAAAAAGAGAATAGCAAAATATATATCTTATTAAAAATCCACTGATTAAGCTGGATATTTGTGCCTAATAAAGCATAAGTATTCATGCCTAAAAGTGGTCCATATAATCAATAAAAATCTTTAGTTTTGTGGCCTTATTTGCTCGAGTCCTTAAGTCCTTGGAGTGTTTTCTCACCCGGTGCCCTAAGACCGTCCGGTCTGGGAGTCACCAATTTAAGGCTCGTTATATTAGGGAATTAGAAAGCCTAATAGAACTAAGGGATATTCTCACCAAAAATTTATAAAAATAAGGCATAAGAGTTAGAGTTGAAGAACCCCGAGTCAAAATTTCACGATCACGAAGGTGCATATGACTTAGGGTAAAATAATATATTAAATGAGAGTACAGTTTGACTCCTTACCTTGATTGAGAACAAGTTTTTGAATAGAGACTAAGTTTAGGAATGAAAAGTTCAGTTTTTCTATAACTTATAAATTACTTGAATTTTCACAAAAATACTTTAATCTCATTTCCAAAATACTTTTTTGAAAATATTAACACTTTGTTTCTCTTTCTTTTTGAATTTTGTGGGTGTAATCTGTTGAAAACCCTTATGAGACAAAACTCGTCCTCTAGGGGTAATATAGGGATTTAACGGCTTGTTGCACATGCTAAGTGTAACCGTGATTCTTACGAAAGTATGTTAGATTAGTTTAGCTCTATTTTTCTTTGTTTCGCTCGAGGACGAGCAAAAGATAGGTGGAGTATGATCGTACATGTATTTTGCATTACTTTTATTACATTCCCATATATATCTTATAATAAATTCTGCTAATTCCTTGTCTTAATGTCTTATTATGCTGGTTTGTCTTAATGAAGGGAGAGAAGATAAGACCAAATAAAAGCTAGTTAAATTCTGATTTAATTGGATCTATTTGGTTAACTAAAGATAAAGCCGAATAAATACAGTTAAAATCGAATTTAAAAGAATCAATTTGGTTAGCTTGAAGAATCAAAGGGATATTATTAATATCTAGAAATTTAAAAGAGATATTATCAGAAAATCTTTTCTGTTGGGTAAGCAATTTTGTCTATGTTTCCAATCTTATCTCAAACCTTATCAGAAGATCTTTTCTGTTGGGCCAGTGATTTGATCTCATCTTCAAGCACGCTCTTCCTTATCCATTTTCACCTATAAATATCACCACTTCAGAAGACAAAGGACGACTAAACAGAGTTAGAGTTTAGGCTAGATTTTTATTCTAGTTTAGTATAGGTTTTTATTTTTCTTTTCATGTAATTTTAGTTTTATTCATGTAACTCAGATGAGAGAAGAGTTTCATGAGAGAATGAGAGTGAAGGTTGTACTGAGGTGACACCAGCGTAAGTTTTCTTCTCTTCTTTCATCGTTACTTTGTTTAATCAACAGTTGCATTCTTGTTCTTCAATTTTATTTTTCTTCTACTTTCTTTTGAGGAGCTTGTGAATCCAAATGACTCTGATAGCCTCGAATTTGCCTTGCCCTTGCTAGTTGATGATCGGGGCGGAACTAGCACTCGAAAACGCGTAGTTTGTGAAATCAATATAAAAGCTCGTATGTTCTAATGTTCCCTCGATACTTCCGTTATAGCATTGGCTCAACGGGTCGAATCCACAGGGAAGGGAGGCGATAGAAGCATTGACAGTTTTTATTCACGTTTGTATGTTAACAGTTCTTCTTTGTTAAAAGAATTACAAAGAGAAAATGAAAAGAAAAGAGAAGGAAAACAAGCATGTGGTAGGTGAGGAGAGTGATGAAAACGGCGAAGAAAAACAAAAGAGAAGTGGTTTATAAAACAAATAGAAAAGAAGAAGAAGCTTGTGGTAAAGAAAATGAAAACAAAGACAAACAAAGAAGCAGTGAAAACAACAATGAAAAGATACTTTGAAAAATAGTTTCTAAAGCAAAAAAGAAAACTCATGGCTACTAACTACTAATTGATCCACTAACCATGCTAACCTCTTACTAATAGTTGTCTCACATTTGATCTCCGGCCATCAGTAATCCTTGGCTTCAAGAGATGATACAGAGCATGGCAAATGAGATGGTTCTTTACATTCAAACTTGCATCAAGATCAAGCTAATACAAACATTAAATCATCAGACTATTAAAAGAAAGCATGAAATAAGAGAGAGTTAGCTTGGTTAGCAAGTTAGCAAGTTAGATGTTAGAACCCATCATCATGAGCCATCAATGGCTCTTGCAAGAACAAGGCCTTATAGAGGCTACCCGTTTCATGTGGATTATCAAGTAAGTGGTTAGATGGTTAGTGGTTAGTAGTTAGATTGCCATGAGAAGAAAAGTTAGCAAAGCATCATGCAGAAGATGAAGGAGATTACATTGGAGAAGAAAGGAGGCACATTTACATAGACTGTCACCACCTATTACATCAATCCCTCTCTATCTCTCTCTCTCTGAATCTCTCAGCCCTACTATAAGATCTAAAAGGAAGAGAAAATACAAGATAAATGATATGAAGAGCACCTACCTACACTAACCTAAAGCATAGAAAAAATCAGCAACTACTCATAAAAACAAAAAGCTGCCTCGTTCTGGACCTATGCAGGGGTATTTATAGGCGTAGGAGGATTCCAGAAGACGAGACGGGGCCACGCGTCGAAAATCAACGCGTGGCTCCACCAGGGACTTAGGTCCCTGGTTTTTGCCAATGGGTCCCCGTTGGTTCTAACAGCATCCTGGTATATCCCTTTTCTGATAGTTTCGTCCGAATATTCGTCTGACGTGCGCAAGAGTCTAGGTTCGACGTATCTTCTAGATGATCCCTTGCTTGGCCTCCAAGTAATGCGGATTTAATTACCCTAAAAGGGATTTAATTAAGCTCTTATTACTCCTTTGCCCTTGAACTCTGGGTTTACCTGCAATAGAGACCAAAACACGGTTTAGACCGATAATTTATTCATAAATCGGTGGGAAAATGCGATATAATAATGTATATTTGTAGACTAATCACACCCCCACACTTATCTTTTGCTCGTCCCGAGCAAAACAAGAAAAGAAAAACTATACTACAGAGGTTATTACACCACTTTCGCAGGTGACGCGATTGCACTGAGCGTGTGCAACAAGCCGTTAAACCTCTAGGTTAACCCTAGAGGAGGAGTGTTGTCTCCTGAGGATTTTCAGCGGATTGCACCCACAAAATCCATAAAGAAAGAAGACAAATGTTAGTATTTTGAAAACACATTTTGAAAGAGAGACAAGTTTATGAAATATTTTTGCAAAAATATAAGCGATCTAAGGTCATAAGTCCACCAAAAATCATTCTTCCTTAAACTTAGTCTCTATGCAAGATCTTGTTTTTAATTAAGGTAAGAATTCAAAATTGGATTGAATATTTTATCTTTCATAGAACCTAGATAATATGCACTTTGTGATAGTGAAGATTTCTGGGATTTCAACTCCAACCATCAAGCCATTTATTATATATATATTATTTATTTCTTTTTTTCATCTTTTTTTTTTCTTCCCTTAGTTTTCTTAGGCTTTCTAGTTCACCCATGTAGCAAGCCTATAACCGATGACTCCCAGACCAGATGGTTTTAGGGCACCAGATGAGAAAACATCCCTCGGGTTTAAGGACTCGAGTAAACAAGGCCACAAAACTAAGGGGGATTTATTTGTTTCTTTTGATCACCGTTAGGCGTGAATAATCATGCTTCTTGAGGAATAATTATCCAGCTTAATAAGTGACCATATATATTTTTTCTTTTTATTTATTTTTTTTTTGCTTTCTGGCATTTTAGTTCTTTGTTTCCATCCCAAAAATGTAAAGTGTGAAGTGCATACTATCTAAGGCAGAAAATTCAAGATAAAATTATCTCCCCAATTTATCTTACTTAGCCTATAATTTTAAACAAGATCCATTATTTCAACTAGGTTTAAGATGTCATAATTAAGGCTTCCTTAATTTCTAAGATCATCTTAATTTTCTTAAAAAATAAATCAAAACTTTGTCTCTTATTTCAAAAAGTTTTTGAAGAAAGAGAAAATTCCTATACAAAAGGAAAGATTTCTAAAAGTATCCTAAAAGAAGTGTAAAAGAAAGAAAATCTAAAAACTCCATATTAGTAAACCCTCCCCACACTTATCTCATACATTGTCCTCAATGCATCGTGATGTATGTATGCATGAAACAAATAGAGAGGGAAGGAAAAATCACCTCAAGGTGGTGGTTCCGGTGGCGGTCTGATTGGTCCACGAAATGCGGCCCGATCATTCTTGCGTGGAGTCCGGACGAACCCACCAGAGACCTCTAAAATACAACCCACTAGAAAGATGTATGTATATGTATGATTTTTATTAAGAATTTTACCCCATCTAATTTTCAAATTTTCAAAATAAGTCTAGAGTCAAATTCATCAAGACCCTTGTCCCAGAATGGAATGATTGATTTGGACTCAGGAAATACAGGAACTAATACCGACTCAGAAAATAAACTTAAGTCAAGTAAAGATTCGGGAGTCGAGATTGGTTCAGGAAGTGGGTCCAAATCAAGAAGCTCAAGTCCACAATCATTTCCCCATGATGGAATGTGACTTTCTAAGATTGGTGATTCGAGTTCAGGAATGACAGGTATGGGAATCAAAACTGACTCTAAAATGTTACTCAAATTGGGTAATATAACAGGAGTCAATAATGATTCAGGAATTTGAACTGGATCACAAATTTGAGGATCAAAGTCACATTCCTCATTGAGTTCAATTCCACAAAAACGAGAACTTGTCAATTTAGCAATGGGACTTTCAAAAGTATGAAATTGGTCAAGTTCAATATGATCATCATAAAAGATTGGTGATTCAATTTCAAAATGGACTGGTACAGGATCCAATACTGACTCGGGAAAAGGACTGAAATCAGGTGAAGATACCGGAGTCATAATTGAATCAGGAAGTAGAATTGAATCACTAATTTGAGGTTCATGATCATATTCATGTTCAAGTTCAATTTCAGGAAAAGGATAACTTGCCAAAATGTCAATAGGATCTTTAACATTTAAAGTTTGGACAAGTTCAAATGGGTGTGCTGAATTGAATCTTGATGTCCAAAATGACAAGAGTCTTGGGTCAGATCAATAGAGTTTGGTATAGCTGAATTGGTCAAAAGTTGATAAGATAGAGTTTCCTCATTCCTATAAATGCTAACCAATTGACTCAATTGTGTTTCCAACCTATTGACAGACTCAGAAGAAAATTTTTAATATTATAACATAGACTCCTGCAAGATTTCTATACTCTTTTCTAGACTTGATTTTTCTACAAGTGGATGCTCTAGAATGGGAGTATAAGAATCTTGGTTTTGGAATTTTTGTGAAGAATGTGAGTCAGAAATGTTTTGAGATTGAAGCTTGGACTCAAACAAGAGTTCCTTACTCATTTCCAGGGTAGATGGTTGTTCATTATGAGGAGGTGGAACTGAGTAAGACTCTTGAAAATACTGTGGAATTGGAGAGGCCAATGTTTTCTGAAGTTGTTGCTCGGCCTCTTGTAGATTGGCTTCTATACTCTTTTGTAACTCAGATTTTTCTTCAATTGGTGGTTCTAGAAAAGGAGTATAGGAAGCAAAATCGGGAAATAAATATTGTATAAATTGTGGACAAGGTGGACATGGGAGACAAGGAGGTTGAAAATTAAACTCGGGGGAGGTGAATCCCCATTGACTCTGTGACGAGTTGAAATTATTTTGGAAATTATAGTCATAAGAATGTGGGTATGGGTTGTATTGATTCGGATAAGGCCAACCCGGTGTATTTGGTTGGTGCACATTGTAAAAAGCCGGGTTGGAATTATCCGAATCGAATGGGGTTGGTGTGAAATATGGATTCATGTTAGGATTGAAAGAATTGTCATGGTTGAATTCCATTTCACAAACAATCACAAACAAAAAAGAAAAAATCAAACAACAAACAAAAAGAAAAATTCAAAACCAAGCCTAGAGTAGGGTTGACCTAGACCTAGACGACTCTTAATGAGTCCGAGATGTCCCTAGGGGTCAACGTCTATCAAATTTTATTAGGGCTTGGGTTGTGTGAGTGGGGAGGTGATTTTTGGGTTAAGGAAGGGTGATGAAATCCCCACCTTATCTTGTATGGGTTTTGCCCTTAATTTCAATTTGTGCAAGTGTGCAATATAGACAATAGTATAACACAAAGCGATAAATCACCCACGTGTTTATCCTATGCTATATGCAATGCCATATGTACACCTCCATCCAGATCACAACAATAGAACAAAATACAGTATATTGGAATTGAATTGACACGTGCCTAAATGCAAATGTCTAAGCCGTTTTAAAAACGTTCAAATATCGTATTTTAGTTCTTTAGTTTATTGTGGTATGTAGGTAATCAAAGCAGGAAAGTAACAACATAGATCTACTAGCTATTACAATGAACACATCTCAGCACAACAAGATACACAATGATTACAAAATGGCCGCGTTTTCGCGGCAAAAGTCACGTTGGCACGGCGGTTCTTTAGAAGCTGGGTCCCTGCTTTCTAGAGCAGGGAGATGCAAAGCTAGTGTTTATTCTGCAATGTTAAGCACCTGTAAAGATTGTCCTGCATACCAAAACAGAGAAGAAAAGGTTAACAAAAACGTGAAATCAAAACCATTCCCTTCCCCGGCAACGGCACCAAAAATTGATGATCGGGGCGGAACTAGCACTCAAAAACGCGTAGTTTGTGAAATCAATATAAAAGCTCGTATGTGCTAATGTTCCCTCGATACTTCCGTTATAGCATTGGCTCAACGGGTCGGATCCACAGGGAAGGGAGGCGATAGAAGCATTGACAGTTTTTTATTCACGTTTGTATGTTAACAGTTCTTCTTTGTTAAAAGAATTACAAAGAGAAAATGAAAAGAAAAGAGAAGGAAAACAAGCATGTGGTAGGTGAGGAGAGTGATGAAAACGGCGAAGAAAAACAAAAGAGAAGTGGTTTGTAAAACAAATAGAAAAGAAGAAGAAGCTTGTGGTAAAGAAAATGAAAACAAAGACAAACAAAGAAGCGGTGAAAACAACAATGAAAAGATACTTTGAAAAATAGTTTCTAAAGCAAAAAAGAAAACTCATGGCTACTAACTACTAATTGATCCACTAACCATGCTAAGCTCTTAGTGATAGTTGCCTCACATTTGATCCCCGGCCATCACTAATCCTTGGCTTCAAGAGACGATACAGAGCATGGCAAATGAGATGGTTCTTTACATTCAAACTTGCATCAAGATCAAGCTAATACAAACATTAAATCATCAGACTATTAAAAGAAAGCATGAAATAAGAGAGAGTTAGCTTGGTTAGCAAGTTAGCAAGTTAGATGTTAGAACCCATCATCATGAGCCATCAATGGCTCTTGCAAGAACAAGGCCTTATAGAGGCTACCCGATTCATGTGGATTATCAAGTAAGTGGTTAGATGGTTAGTGGTTAGTAGTTAGATTGCCAGGAGAAGAAAAGTTAGCAAAGCATCATGTAGAAAATGAAGGAGATTACATTGGAGAAGAAAGGAGGCACCTTTACAAAGACTGTCACCATCTATTATATCAATCCCTCTCTATCTCTCTCTCTCTGAATCTCTCAGCCCTACTACAAGATCTAAAAAGAAGAGAAAATACAAGATAAATGATATGAAGAGCACCTACCTGCACTAACCTAAAGCATAGAAAAAAAATCAGCAACTACTCCTAAAAACGAAAAGCTGCCTCGTTCTGGACCTATGCAGGGGTATTTATAGGCGTAGGAGGATTCCAGAAGACGAGACGGGGCCACGCGTCGAAAATCGACGCGTGGCTCCACTCTATTGCCGCGGAAACGCTACAATTGCCGCGTTTTCGCGACAATACCAGGGACTTAGGTCCCTGGTTTTTGCCAGTGGGTCCCCGTTGGTTCTAACAGCTTCCTGGTATATCCCTTTTCTGGTAGTTTCGTCCGAATATTCGTCTGACGTGCGCAAGAGTCTAGGTTCGACGTATCTTCTAGATGATCCCTTGCTTGGCCTCCAAGTAATGCGGATTTAATTACCCTAAAAGGGATTTAATTAAGCTCTTATTACTCCTTTGCCCTTAAACTCTGGGTTTACCTGCAATATAGACCAAAACACGGTTTAGACCGACAATTTATTCATAAATCGGTGGGAAAATGCGATATAATAATGCATATTTTTAGACTAATCACTATGTCGTTGATGGCTTATGATGATGGATAGCTATTTCTAAATTAGTTTTAGCTTGCCCTTTATTTCATATTTAGAATGGGAATGGGAAAGATTCCATGCGCCATACTTCAATCACCTTCAAGTTAAGCTCAATCGTTGCAAAGGATCAAAGGTAAGCAAGCGCCTAAGGGTAAGTAAGTAATAGTTTTTCCTTTTTCATTTCATAGTTAGAAACACTTTCAAAAATAACTCCTTATTTACTCCTTTTCATTACTTTTAACTTAGTTTTTAAACATCTTTAATCACCATCTTATTCTATCTTCTATTTTCTCCACTTAACATAGATTTATTTATATTTTCTTTTCAAAAACAAAGAAGAAATCATTTTCAGTAACTTAAAGAAACTTATCTTAACGCTTTCATCGCAAGTCCCACATTGTGGCTCACGACTCGCATAGCCACTTGCTATCGCGGTAGAATTGAGAACCTTGCACTCTTCTAAAAGTTTGTATTTTTCTGTGCAAGTCTAATCTCAATCAAATACCACTGTAAATATATTCACTAATTGAAGTCCATCAGTTTTGTCACGCCCCGCTTCCCAAAAAAACGCTGAAGCGGAGACGCGACACAAGTCGGCGACGCATATACGCAAGGAAAATCCCTCACGCATACGCGCTAAGCCTTAAGTAACCTGAAACAAGCTATAATAAATCCCAACTGTAATGAATACTGAATACTGCAATACCACATATGAGCAACCACGCATGATATCATATGAATCAAGACTGGAATAACAACTGAACTGATATAACAAGAAACAGGAAATGATACGAAGGCTAGAAAGATAAAAGTACCAGAATAGAATAGGGAGAAGCTCCAGCTATTCGCGAAGCGTACAGCCTCAACGAACACCTGCAAACCGTCCAATATCTGGACGTGCAAATCCAGGGTCGTCAGAACGCGACCATGGTGAGTGTGTGTGTAAAGGGGAAATAGCTCGTGCATAAGAACATGTGCATAAAGCAATATCAAGAACAACTGCAGATAACATATAACTGAATAGCATGACAAACGACTGCAGATATAAGATAAATAAATATCATGACATGATAACATCTGAACTGAAGCATATCTGATATCAATATCAACAAAGATATAAGACAACTATCACGTCTGTAAACTAACAACTGATATCAAAGTCATCTATCACAAATATAGTCTAAAAGCTGATGTCAAGATGTGTAATCTAGCTTGTCACTAGTCTGGTTGGTTATTATTAACCTAACTAATGTAGTACTTAGCTGTGTCCCATACCACAGCCGTTTTCCCACATATCAAACAAAGTTATCGTTGTTGTAACTGCCTGCCAATGTGGTGCATGCGTTTTGGAAGAGTACCGTGCATGCCCGGTACCACGGTCTATCACCCCTGGCGCTGAACAAGGACAATCTGCAAGGCTCTGACAACTGAAGACCACAGCCTCACACGAAAAGACAACTAGTGTGGCGTCGTAATCCGAGCATAGCCCTGACAACTGACAACTGAATAGGTAGCCAGTACTACCCTGGTTCCCCATGGTTGGAACCCACAACTCGGTACCATAAGAATCCTTCCAAAATACACGACATGCATCATCAGGCAATTACCCCTGTTCCCCGGGTTATGGTGTCTTTTATTAATAAGCAATCATATGATTTAATATATAATAGTAACCAATATCTCCAACAACTACTGATGTCAACACTAGCTGATAATCTGACAACTGGTAACTGATAACTGATATCTGACAACTGTGATATCTCACAACTATGATATCTGACAACTAATATCTGACATCTGAATAGAATACTGGAGATATAGCTACTGACGCAAAAGTGTCACTAATATAATGGTGTCACAAACAACTAGTAACGGATACAGGTATCTACCATCTCATATAACTCTGAAGTACATCATGTGATCACCAACAAATGATCTCACCAACATCTAATAACTGATAACTGGTATCTGATAACTCCGGAGTACAAGATCACTGATATCGATAGATCACTATCACAATAACTCAATTTCTACGAATCAAAGTAATCAATAACCATATCAATATCTGAATAAGTCATCACCAATAAAAGAATATCAAATCTGGAAAGTCCTCTACATGAAATATATCAATCTCATTTTAATGCATATCAAGTCTATTCATAAGGAACGTAAATCCAATATCATCTATAACTCAAGTTCAGTCCAACTCCGAATAAGTTCATGTACCAATCAAATCGTCATAATCTTTTAGTAAGGTAAGTTCACATCCAATATGTCCTCGATCAACTGCAATGTAGAATAGCAACTTCTAATACTAAACATCAACGACATATCATCTGTTAGTTCTCATATACTCAACTATAGATCCAAGTTATTATAACCAACTCATGATGCCGATAGTTCCATATTCATCTAGTTCCAATACACATCGAGTAATCAGATGCAATAGTTGTTGTTCTAACATATGTCCATAATCAGTACTAGTCTACTCACTCTGACAAACTATATCTGATTCATAAGGCTACACAATACCTTCTTCTATTAAGATCAATTATGATATCCCCACACGACAATATATCCTGTACATGCAGCTAATATCTATCATGATCGAATCATTATCACCAATATATATATCTCTAGAGGTCACCTACAATCCATCCATATCCATCACATAACCCAAGGTTAATGTCTACATCCAATAAAAGAACTACACATAGCTGACAGACTAACTGTAGTCGACTAGGGTGATATATAAGTCGACTAGGCAAGGGAGTTAGTCAACTAATCAAGGGCCAAGTCGACTAATCAAGGGCCAAGTCGACTACACAGGTAAGCCAAGTCGACTGACAGATATACAGAGAACTAAACAGCTCCAGGTCCATCTATTAGTCGACTAGGGCTAAGGTATAAGTCGACTAGGCATACTGTTAGTCGACTACTAACACTGTCAAGTCGACTAACAGAAATATACAGAGAGTTGCTATTCTCCTGGGAGGAAACCTAGTCGACTAGGGGTCTGGGTATAGTCGACTAACAAAGTGTATTAGTCGACTAATACATGGTATTAGTCAACTAACACCTCTACCTGGGCACAAAATCTGAGATACATCAACACTTATTCCCACATGCTATTTTATGCATTCATGCTCCTCTCTCTCACACAACAATATAGACATTCTACTCTACTGTAAATACACATAGAATCATAATTGAATCAATGCACATAAATGCGAGTAATTAAAAGAAGGAGGAGAATACACTCACATCGGGAAATTTGGTCGTTGCCGGGCGAGTCGCCGTTACGGTTGTTGTGATGCTGCCATTCGCTGTCGGACTGCGTGGGAGGGTGGCCAAGGCACTGGAGAAGGTCATCGTGTCAGTCTCCGACGACGGGCTGGCGTGGATCAGAAGAACTCGCTGCTCGCCTGAACTCGCGCTGAATCTGGATCTGCTGCAAATTTGGGCTGTTCTTCGCTGTCCTGCTGCGCGCTGATGATCGTCTGGCTATTGGGAAGCGCCAGGACAGGTGCAGCATCAAGGGGGTGACCCGGCCTGAGGTGGAGGGGTGCAGATCTCGCCGGAGGGGCCTGGGCGCTGGTCCGGATCTTGCTCGGCTGCAGGTCGTGCAAGGGGAGGATGGAGATGCGCCATGGCCTGCTGGTGTTGGATGGTGGTGCAGCTGGAGAAGGGGGGCGGCTCTTGCTGCTGTTGGAGAGAGGGAGAGGATTAGATCTAGGTTTAATCACTAGGTTTAGGGTTAGGTTAACAATAGGATTATATATAAGATGGGTTATTGGGTATGGGTTTGAGGTTGGATCCAAATAGATAAATGGGTAAGGGTCACCAATGGGTATTGGATATGGAAATAAAAGAGTAATGGGTATAGGGTAAAGGGTTATGGAATCCAAACGGGTATAAGGTCAATAGGAAAGAAAGGAATAACACTACTACAAAATAATAATAGTACCAACATTAACAACAAATAATAATAATAATGCCAATAACATTACATGACCATACCAATAATAATAAATATCCGTAACAATAGCAACACTAATAATGGTAATCACCAGTATTAATAACAACTACTTCTAAAATAAGTAGAAACAATAATAATAAATTAAGTTGATTAAATAAAATAATCAGTAAATCGAATTGAAAAAATGAAAATAGAGTATTTCTAACCAGGGATCTTACAAGTTTTCCCTTACCGGATGTAAATTGTACTTTTTTATTACTAATTAATGGGTAATTATCTATTTACAGGATAGCAGGAACAGGGCAAGTTCGATAATTACAAGAGTAACAGAAGTACATAAGTACTAAGGATACATGTCACTGTATATAATATAGAATAGCAGTTATAAGATTTTCGTAATATGATAATCACAAGCCAAATATTAAGCAGGGCAGGTGACAAGTAATAACATGTAGATGTCAGGTGATAGCATGCAGGTGTCAGGTGTCAAGTAATAGCATGTCAGATGTTAAACACAGTAGATATCACTATTGTATAGCACAATACAGGAACACAATATCGATATAGGGGATTGATATGAATATAGAAAAATGATACCGATACAGGGGATTGGTACGAATACAAGAAAATAATATAGTTTTGAGAAATAGTATAAGTAAAGGTTTCACACTCTTTACAACCATCAAGAAAAGAATAATAGTTAAATTATCAAGCATGCAAGCGAGGCAAGAAAGTAAGCGAACATCCAAGCGACGCTAAGCAAGCTAAAGTGAAGCAAACGCACAGCACTAGACGCCATCACGTTCAGCGTGGTTACCGCTCGTGGCATGGCTAAACGCACACAACAGAGCGAGCCTATGAACGCTATACTACCACATATGGTGAAACCGCGCTCATGGTGTAAATATGCTCGACAGAATTAGTGGTAAAGTGCTGAGCGCTAGGTCTGCCTAGCAAGTGTAGCTAAAAGACACGACGATCTGAACGCACTCCCTCTTTTGAGGAAGTGGGTGAGAGCCGAAGGGCTAATAGGCCGAAGGCAGAGTAAGTACCTACAAAAGTGTCAGTATCAAACACACACACATAACATATAATAACTAAACTATCAGTAAAGTGGTGAAGCCCAGAGCTGAGCAAGGCAAAAATAAATCAGCAAGTAGACAAATGAACAATCAAGCGGAGTGATGCTAGAGCACGTCGCTAAATGCTATCACGCTCGGCATAGTTACTTCTTGCAATGAAGCCATGATAACATACAACTATCGCTCACGGCGTATCTAAACTCCGACGGAGTTAGCGGTAAGGTGCTGACGCTAGACTCGCCTACCAGGCGGAGCTTGATTGAGCTTAAACTACACAGAAATGCAGAATTTCAAAACTTAAGAATAAAGTTCAAGATACTCAATGCTACCGCGATAGCAAGTGGCTATGTGGGTCCTGATCCACAAGGAGAGGCTTGTGATAGAAGCGTGTTGTAAGTTCTCTTTTAATTTACTTGAAATTGTTAAAGTTCTTTTGTTCTTGTAAAGAAAAGGAAAAATAATCTTTTATTAAGTTAAGAAGAAAGTGGAAGATAAAAGAAGGTGGAGAAAAAGAAAAATAGGTTTATACAAAGAAATAAAAATAGTAAAGAGTTGAAAGTTCATTTTGAAATTGTTTTCTCAACTAAGAAATTGAAGTAGAAAAGAAATGTTTATTTATCTTTTCAGCGCTTGTTTACCTTGAATCCGTCGTGATGACTTACCTTGTCTTTGAAGGCGAGCAGAGCATGGTCTATACGATCTTTCTCATTTCCGACCTACACTATGAATTAAGGCGCAAGCTAAACAAACAAAGGAACAGTTATCCATTACCATAAGCCATCAATGGCAAGGCAGTTTCGAGGCTATAGGAATCACTTAGATTTACAAGCACTTAAAGGGAAGCAAATAAAAACAAGAGTAAGGAAGAAAAGAAAACTTTGATTCGATTCAAATAACAATAAAAGAAAAAGAAGACTTACTTATACCGGTGTCACCCTCAGTACAAGCTTCACTTCATTCTCCTATGAAACTCTCATCTCCTCTCAGTTACATAAATAAAATAAAAATTACATAAATGAAAACTAAAAATCCTAAGTTACAGACTACATAATAGCCTAACCTATACTTTCTGCTAAATCATTCTCTGTAGCCTCAGAATTTGCAGGTATTTTTGACACTCTAAAAAAGACAAGATTCCTAACTGGGCTGAATAATGTCTAACTTGTTGACATCTACAAAAGACAAGTGGCAGACAAGCCAACGATCAGTTCTTCACCCATTTAAGAGGGGACGTATCAATAACTTGGACTCTACTGATCCAGTGAAGCAGACAGTAAGCCAAGAAAAGCTCGTGAGTCCAGAGACACTAAGTTAGCTCAATACTTAGTCTCGCACGAGCCCACGAGATAAGTCTCGCATAAGAAGCCAAAGTTGCTTAGCATCGCAGGAAACTCTTTCACAGTCTTGCTGCGAGCTAACTTACAACTTCGCACAGAAATATTCAATTAACTCTGCAGAGAGTTAGCTTCGCTCGAAGCCCTATGCAGCTGCGCAAAAGGGTAATTAGTAGCTTCGCCATAAAGTTATCCAGTTCCGCTGAAGAGCTTTCTTTTAACTTCGCCAGATGCTTCTCCCAGCTCCGCCATGAGCTCAACGCAACGACTCCGCTGCGGGTCTTTTATGGTCACCTTTGATCAATCAAATCTTTAGATGAGATCAAATCTAATTGAGATCAAATTTGGTAGTTGTTTGCTATGATCTTTTGACTCTCCCAATCAAGTGAGAAGATCAGGAGAAATCTTTTAGTTATTTGGAAAGAATCAAGGGCACATCCCTCATTTAGCATAGTGGATCAAGAGATCAGCACTACTTGCTATTCATGACTTCGCAAAAGCTGTCTCTAGCCTCGCGGCGAGGCTACTTTCTAGATGTAAAACAGATTGTCTCAATCTGTTTTCAGATTTTCAGGACGGTTATACCCCTACTTCTCCTTATAAATAGCCTACCAGGGGTGAGAGCTAAAAAGGGAGGAGGCTCGAAAAAAGAGAGGAGAGATAGCTAAGGATAGGGATCTACTCTCTTGCTTTCAAGAATTCAGAGAATTACTTCTCTAATTAGGGTGCTAATATCTTAAGATCTTCCTCCCTCTAAGGAATTTTCAGAACCAGACGAGAAGGAATTTCCAAGCGGAGGCAGCTCGAGAAGTATTAAGAGGGCTCTACCGACTTTCTGTTCTCCGATTCCCCGAACCAAGCGAGAAGGGAATCCCATCAGGCGGCAGTCCGATTGTCTGATCGATCGCATCGTCAAAGGGATAAAGTGATCGCGCGCTGATCAGATTCCTACCAGCACATTTTCCCAGAAATTTCAGAGATCTACCTGTAATTTTCTTTTCAATTACCTGTAATTTAGCTCCTCGATCTCTTTTCTAAGTTTTCCCCTTTGCAAAAATTAATGAAAAATAAGATGGCGACTCTGCTGGGGAATGCATTCTCTACTGTTGAGAATCAAGTGTCACAATGCGACGAACAAACCTTCGGGTCTACTACTGAGTGCAAGGAAGTCGGCATAGCCGGAACCTCTCTGGCTAATTCTTCGAAGCAAGTCTCTGTCGAGACAGATAAAGCTCTCCGCAAGCCTACTATGGTCTTCTGGCGCAACAAGGAGGGTCAAGATCTTGAGCCTGTTACCTTCGAAAACCTGGTCGTTCATTTCGACCAAGGAAAATTCGTAGAGCTCCTCTCTGGAGGTGGTCCAATGCTCGACGCACGGAAGCATAGGAAGGTCTCAGTGACCAAGGTTTCAGAGCAGAAACTAGCCCTAGATGGGCGAGTAGCCGAACGGATTTCCTCCCAACTCCTCTCAGCCTCGCGCGAGGCTAGTCAAGTTCCCTGCGAACCTAAATCTCCTCTTCCAAAGCAGATGTGGAGGCCAAAGCAGAAAGCTCTATATGAAGCTTCAGGCGTAGCTACGCCACAGGCTCGCCTATCATGCGAAGACAAAGGCAAAATGCCTGCCTACTTCGCCGAGGTCATTAGCCGCGAAGCTAAAACGGCGACTATACCTTTGCCTAATTCAGGAGCAGCAACTCCTCGTGCCAACCTTGTTCTTATGAGCGAATTTGTTGATGACATGGCAAACACAACGCCAATACCTCAGGGTACGCGCGGGGTTCCCAGCCGCCAGACTGGAACTAAATCACCTAGCAGTGCTAATCACCTTCGCAGCAAGGAAACGAACAAAACACCACAGCGTGCTTTGCCCCCAGTTCCTCGAACGTTAAGCTCTCTCTTCGCAGCGGAGCTAAGGGATCATCTCTAAGTATTGACAACAGTGCTTATGCAGCTTCAGCACCCAAGGACATTCCCAAATTTCTTAGCCGCGAAGCTAGAGCTAAAGCACTATCTAGGGCTAACCACCTTCGCAGCAAGGAAGCGGACAAAGCACCACAGTGTGCTTCGCTCTCCAGTTCATCAAGCACTAAGCTCGCTCTTCGCAGCGGAGCTAAGGGATCGTCCCTAAGTGTTGACAGCAGTGCTTATGCAGCTTCAGCACCCAAGGACATTCCCAAAGTTCTTAGCTGCGAAGCTAGAGCTAAAGCACTATTTAGTGCTAATTACCTCTACGGTGATGAAAAGAATAGGGCATCGTCCTATGCGCAATCCAGCAGAGCCTCTGCGCTAAACCGCTTAAGCCTGGCTGGGTCTGACTTGCAAGAATTCTTGACAAACAAACGGAAGTCAGAATCTTTCTGGGCTTCTCCCTCTTGTTGTCAACAAGTGGGATGTCAGTTGGTGATAGTCCACTCAGTCCATTACCGGTTAGGACCAATCCCCGCCAATCCTCCAGACCGACGATCAGTTTTTGATCGACTATCGGAACAAGATCCTGTGAAGCATCGCAAAAGAAGCGTATCGCAAGATCTGCCCTCTGCATCTGTTAATATGATCGGAAGGGGACGAGAGCCGCGTAGGGATGACGAGCGTCGCATGCCGCTCCCTCCAGTTCTCTAGATCCAGATTATAGTCCGGGCCTTGGCGAAGTCTTGGTACACAAAGAAGGTGTCTTCCGAAATACCAGATCTAAGGTCGCAATACCCTACAGTTATGAACAGCCATCCTCCTCAACTATAGTAACTTCACCAGAACCAATGAGAAGATTATTCCAATGATCTGATGAGGAGGACGAAGACAGTGGGAATGCCTCTTCTACGACAGTCAGCTCGGTATGAACGAATAGAGTATCAGTGAATATAGCAGATAATGGTAATGATGACCTCCGCCGACGGTTGGAAGCTCAAGAACAAACCTTTGAGACTCAACAGGAAGCTTTAGACAACATTCAACAGATGCTCGCCCAACTCCTTATTAACCGAAATAATAATGATACCGGGAGTGATCATAATGAGGAAGAACATCATAGCAATGAACAACCAAAGACTGAGAAGTCAAAGGAAAGTTCTTCTATGGACGCTGAAGTTCTTAAAGGCATCCAAGCTCAGATCGCATCCTTAGCTCAGAGAGATGAACTAAAGAAAGTAGGGACAGTTCGTCCTTACCTTTTAGAATGGGATTCAGTACCATACCCACCAAAGTTCAAGCCACTAACGTTACATATGTATGATGGTAGGAGCTCGCCAAACCAGCACATCTACTACTTCCGGTCCCAGACCGGGAATTTATAGACAATGATGCTATCATGGCCAGACTGTTCATTGGCACCCTGAAGGGGGTAGCATTCGACTGGTTCCGAAGCCTTCCTCCGGGCTCTATCAAATTCTTGGATCGACCTAGAAACTCGATTTCTTTCTCGTTTCTACGAGGATGATACCGAGGTGATCATGGACAAACTCCTCTCTACCGTACAGAAGAAGGGCGAATCTGTTCGCGACTACATTAAACGGTTCAGAAACTTGTCTTTGATGTGTCCAGTAGGGATGCCATTACCCATACTCTTGCAGACATGCAGGCATAACTTTCTCGACCAAGTGGAGATTCATTTGGGGGCTGTCAGAACCCATACCTAGAAGGAACTAATCGAACAAGCTGAGATAGCCAAAAAGTCAGCTAAGAAGTTCAAACAATCTATCCCTAAAGGCAAATGGGGTATAAATAATAAAGAGCGCAGAGACATGGCACAGTCTTCCCAAGCTAAAGGGAATAGACTATGTTCGTTGAATTGTCAGGGGACGTTCATTCGAAGGCCAAGAAGAGCGGTTTCAATAATCAGGAGTCTAAGTTTCCTCCAAAACAGTACTCCTTCAAAGACGAACAGGTAGGGAATAAATTGAAGCTGCCAGATGTTCGACGCCCTAATGAAATGGGATGCACGAACGACCCCAACTTTTGTCTCTTTCATAGGATGGTTCATCATCCTACTGATAAGTGCTTTGTCCGTAAGGACAAAATTCATGCTCTAGTCGATGCCGGAGTTCTGACTCTAAAATCAGAGCAAAAGAAAGTCACTGCAAATATGGTGACTCTCGAGTTCGGCAAAAACCCAAAAGTCACAGTTCCTGACGGAACCTTTCCAATCCCTGCACCACGGCTGGAAGTAAAGCATCCTTCAGCTAAAACTCAAGAGAATAAGGGTCGTGTTCCCTTGACACTGGAGATAGGGGAAATCATGTGGATACACCCAGACCTTATCCAAGATGAACAATGGGATTCGAAGAAATCCAAGTCGAAGGGCAAATCTTGTAATGTTATCTCCATCCTACCGGATGATGGCAATCTCACAGCAGCTTTTCTCAGCGATTCTTAAGGGAAAAAGCACGCTTGCATGATGCAGGCTAATGTTCCTCAGCTGACAGGTACTCGATCTGAAAAATCATACTTAAAACTGTATGAGAAAGCTACTACGAGACACAACAGTAGACGACGTCAGTACAAATATCCACACCGGCTTCACTCCTGACAACGGGAAAAGAAAAGCAGAAAGAAATCCAGTTCGACCATGTCCTAAAGAAGCCTTCAGGCCCAGGGCTTAACATGCCCTTTCGTTTTGACATATTGGCCCAGGTGGCTAATATCCCAGCTCGTATTACCATACACGAGCTCCTTCGTCTCTCGAAAGAGACAAGAGAAGCACTCAGAGATGCACTGCCTAACTCAGAATCATTCCTGACATATATGCCAGAAATCCCTAAAGATGACACTCAGTCTTCTTGCCCTGAATGCCATCATGTGCAATCAAATGTACCTGCTATTACCTTCACAGCAGAGGATATGCTTCTCAAGGATAACAAGCACGATCGACCTTTGTACTACACCAGATACATCGGTTCGACATGCATTGAAAGGGTACAGGTTGATCCGGGGTCTGCACCCAGTATCATTCAAAAAGACTCATCTACTTCCTTGGCATACCACTGTATCGGTTGTCTGCAACCACTACAACAATATATGATTTTAATGCAGGGAGTAGCCATCCACTTGGAAAGATTTGACTCCGTTGCCGAATAGAGAGCCTGAAGTCAGAGGTAACGTGCTATGTCATTGACGCTGACACGTCATACAACCTGTTATTATAGAGACCTTGGATCCATGTTAATTGGATTGTCCCCTCCACTCTGCATCAGTGCTTCAAATATGTTGAAGATGATGCAACAGTACGAACTGTTTTCGCCGAAAAGAAACCATTCAAAGGGGTGAAAAATTACTTTACTGATGCTCTCCTGTATCAAGAGATCGGTGAAACATCAAAAAAATCATTGCCTGACGACGATGATAGTGGCAATGAGGCAGATTTAGAGTCTGAAGCAGACATGCCAGCCATTTTGATCGGTGAACCGATTGTAGCATGTCTTAATAATCCCTAATGTAACACTCCTTCTGAAGATGAGGGCGAATGGGTAATGACAATATTTCCTTTGATTATCCTATGAGTGTTGAATTATTTGAATCCGTTACGGATAGCTCTCTGCACATGCCCTTACATAAGTCAAGTACATCAAGTACACCCGTAGAATTCATAGAAGGATCCGTTTTAGTGGTTCCTCCATCCAAAGAGGGTCAATTACCAATAATATTCGGTAAAGCCCAACTGCAAAGGTCTACAGCCGCGGATTCAATTCAGACTCAGACATCCCACAATTTTTCCATTATGCGCGATCAGCACACCATATGATAAGGAAAATGGGATACAACCTGCAGCATTGGAAGGGCCTGAATTTCAGAAAAGGAAGACGTGATTTTCTGCGCAACTTCGTGCCAAGAGGGAAACCGGCAAATTACTATGATAACAGACGCAGGGGGTTGGGATACTTTACACCCACGCTGCCAGCAACGGTTCAATCCGAAGATAACAAACCAATCCCATCACACTCTGCCTCTTCTTCTGAATGGGACTCGGTCGTCAGTGTGGGAATGGTGTCCAAAGAGCTCACTGTTAATATGACTTCAAGCCAATTGGAGCCAGCAGAAGCTACTTATGAGGAACCATGGGCTCAGCAATTAGATCTCCAGTGGGAAAAGCGATTCGAACAACGCGAACCACCTACTGAAGACAAGGTGATCCAGGTTAACTTGGATAGTTAAGGTCACCCTAAGTCCATCTTTATAAGTGAAGGCTTATCACTCACAGAAAGAGAAGATTTGATGATACTTATAAAGGAGTATATAGATGTCTTTGCATGGAACTACGAAGATATGCCCGGACTTGACCCACAAGTAGCCATGCATCGTCTGAACATCAAACCTGACGTCAAGCCAGTCAAGCGGCAGCAACGCCGGTTTCGTCCGAACATTATGGAGGCTATTGAAGTCGAAGTTCATAAGCTCATTGCATGCGGCTTCATATGGGAGGAACAACATCCAGATTAGGTTGCTAATATCGTTCCCGTTCTCAAGAAGAATGGGAAAATATGGATCTGCATCGAGTACCATGATCTGAATACAGCCTGCTAAAGAGAATTCCCACTGCCCATCACTAATGTCATGATTGATAATACCTACGGATTCGAAAGGATGTCCTTCATGGACGACTTTTTAGGGTACAATCAAATTAAGATGTATCCAGAGGATGAAAAACATACTTCATTCCGGATACTGTTGGGGATATACTGTTATACCGTTGATGCCCTTCGGGTTAAAGAACGCAGGGGCAACTTATCAGCAGGCGATGAGTATGATTTTCCGTGATCATCTCCGAAAAACGGTAGAATGTTATGTCAACGACATTGCTGTCAAAAGTCGCGATAAGAATAACCATCTTCGTGACTTGAGAACGATGTTCGACATAATACGGGCTCATCAACTGAAGATGAATCCGATAAAATTCTTCTTAGGGGTTTCGAGTGGCAAATTCCTTGGATTTATTGTTATATCAAGAGGAATTCATCTTGACTTGGGCAAAGTCAAAGCCATTCAAAACATGCATCCACTTAAGAATCTCAAAGAACTTAGGGGCCTACAAGGTAGACTGGCTTCTATCAGAAGATTCATCGCAAATCTCTCAGGCCGCTGTCAACCGTTCACCCGACTCATGAAAAAGGGTGTCTCTTTTGTATGGGATCAAGCCTGTCAAGAAGCTTACGAAGATATCAAAAGATATCTCATAAAACCTCCAGTCTTAATAGCTCCCACATGAGGGAAACCGTTCCTTCTTTATGTGAAAGCTATGGACCATTCTCTCGGTGCTCTGCTTGCTCAAAAAGACGATAATGGTCACGAACAAGCTATTTATTATCTGAGCAGAAATCTGATAGGGGCAGAATCTCGCTATAATCCTATTGAGAAAAAATGCTTAGCTCTTGTCTTTGCTATTCAGAAGACACGACATTATTTGGTCGGCCAAACCATACATGTCATTTCCAGAGTGAATCCTTTGCGTCTTCTCATGACAAAACTAGGGTCATTAAATTCAAGATTAGCTAAAGGGGCCCTCCTTTTGTCTCAGTACGATATGCTCTTTGTCCCTCAGAAGGCGGTTAAAGGCCAGGCACTTGCAGAGTTCTTGGCTGCCCATCTGGTTCCGGAAAGCTCAAAACTTCATGAAGATATTCCAAATGAAGTCTTCAAATCTAATATAACTTCAGAGGATGAAGTTTGGCAGATGTTCTTCGATGGAGCATCACGAATAGGCCCTAAAGGCAAGATTATTACCGGTGTGGGGGTTGTGTTTATCTCTCCACAAAACCATGTCCTTCCTAGAGCATTTTCTCTGACGGAATCATGCTCAAACAATGTGGCAGAATACAATGCTCTACTCATTGGTCTTCAGCTCGCTCATGAAATGGGGGTGCGCTACCTTGAAGCTCATGGTGATTCAAAACTGATTGTCAATCAGGTTAAAGGCGAGTATAAGGTCCGTCACGAAGACTTGGTACCTTATCGTCATGCGGTCATCAAAATGGCTAATTTATTTGATGGCTTTTACATCGGCCACGTGTCTCAATCCCAGAATACTAGGGCTGATGCTCTGGCTGCATTAGCAACAACGCTAGCCTTACCAGTCGACACCAAGTATCACCTTACAGTGGCGACTCGACACCTTGTCTGCTTTAAAGATATGTTGAGAACCAGATGGTCTATAATATCTTTACGGATCTTGAACCAAGAGATTGTCGATTTTCCCTCATCGACTATGCTCTGCATGGTTTGCTGTCGGATAACCCTAAAGAAGCGGCATCTATCAGGCGAAGGTTTCTCCGCTTTTACTATGATCCAACTCTGAAGACACTTTACCGTCATTCATACGACGGTATCCTCCTCCGTTGCCTTTCTAATTTAGAAGCACAAGAGGCGCTTAAAGAAGCGCACGACGGCACATGCGGAGCTCATCAGCCAGGTCCAAAACTTAAGGACCGATTGCACAGGCTTGGATATTATTAGCCAACCATGATAGCCGATTCCATCCAATATGCACGGAGGTGTAAGGCCTGTCAAATCTATGCAAACTTCATACATCAGCCTCCAGAGTTACTTCATCCAACTGTTACTTCATGGCCATTTGAAGCGTGGGGAATCGATGTTATAGGGCCGATCAGCCCCTCCTCAACGAGAGGTCACCGGTTTATCTTAGCAATAACCGGTTACTTTTCAAAGAGGGCAGAAGCTATACCACTGGTGGAAGTTAAAACTGTTGACCCAGAGGCCTTTCACTCTAGTTTTGATGATAATTAACTTATGTTGTTATAGTTTACTAATAATCTTGTGATATTTAGTTTCAGATATTTAACCAAGATATTATCAGGTGATTAGCTTCAACAAAGGTGTTTTGGAGCTTTCACATGGTAATTCAAGAGCTCGAGCGTCAAGTTCACATCTAGCACTCGGTTGGAGTCAAGCTCGTTGGATCGTGTTTGGATCGAGTCAACATGGAGACAGCGTTCTACAAGAAGGCTTCGATTTGTTTAGTTAAGATTTAGTTTAGATCCATTGTAAAGATTAGATAGTGTGACATGCTCAAGTTCACAACACACACACGTTTCATATTTTGATTTTGAACCGATCTTAGTTTTCATGAATAGATGAATCAAAACAAGTTTACATGGTTTAATGTATATTAGATTTGATCTATATACATCTATGCTTCACATACTTAGAAAAAAACTTATTTTGATACACTATTCATGTGTTTGGAGTTTTGTATTTAGACAAAACTTATTTTTAGATTTAATGTCAAAAACATAGATATAATACATTTCATGTATATTGGATTCTATCCATGTACTATATGCTTCAAAGTTGTTTCAATATCATATTTTTGTATTTATACAAGTTTATAGAAAAACTGTATTTTCTTTTAGAAGTTTGCTTTCTAGAAAATACCGTTTTTAGTTTAAGGCAAATTTTCAAGTCACAAAAATGGTTCAAAATGTTTGTAACATGTCTTAATTTTTACTCAAACATGTTTGTATTTCAAAGATATAACATGAATTGATTTTTGTGAAATTTATGTGATTTTATGGGATTTAATTAAAGATAAAAACCCAAGTTTTTAAGACCTATATTAGCTGGACTGGCTGACTGCCGATCGACCGGGCCGGTCGACCGTAGCAGTGGGCTGTCAACCGGGCCAGTCGACCGACGTGCACAGAGCGTGCACGCAGCTAAGCGAGGGAGACCGGTTGACCGCCAGAGAGCTCTGCTCCCTGAAAAAGCCTCCGGTTGACCGAGTGGTCAACCGGACAGAGAGTCTGCTCTCTATATCCAACTTCGATCGACCGGGCAGTCGACCGGTCAGAGAGCCGTTGCTCTCTAGATCCAGTCCCGGTCGACTGGGCGGTCGACCGGTAGGCGCAACGGTCAAAAATTTGACCATTGGCCGGTCGACCGGTAGGCACAACGGTCAAAAATTTGACCGTTGGCCGGTCGACCGGAAGGGCAATCTGGCCCTTTTCAGCTGCCAACGGGCAGATTTTAAATGAGGGTATAAATACCCCATTTCTTGGTTGTTTTCAACAAGAATTTTTAAGAGCAAAATTTCCACCTTCTCAAGTGTTTTAATACAAGTTTTCAAAAGAGTTTTTAAGCTTAAAGATTTGATCTTTAATTTGTTTTAAAAGCGTTGGAAAATTCAAAGAAAAAGAAAGTCCTTGGGATTATTTTTTATCTTCATTTTTATAACAATTCTAGAAGTTTTTCCAAGAGTTTTTCTTTGTGATTTTGATTTCCAAACTCTTTATTTCTCACACTTGAGCTTATCATTCAATCCTATCTATAGGATCTTTATTTTAGTGAGAAAATTGGTTTGTGGTTGTTAGACCACCAAGTTGTAAACCTTCCATTCATTGTGATATCCCTCTAGTGAGAGGTGATTGAGTTGTTATCCCTCAAGTGTGAGGTGATTGTGGAAGTGGTATTTGGCTCCCTCTAGTGAGAGATGGAGATTGTGTTGGAATCCCTTAAGTGTGAGGTGATTGATTTGTTGTTTGGCTAAGTGCCTATCTCTCTAAGTGTAGAGGTGATTTGTTTGTGTCTTGCCTCTAGTGAGAGGTTGTATTGGTTGAGAAAGGAGTTGTGTACTCCCGGTTGTATTTTCCCCAATCATCAGTGGAGGTTCCCTATGTGGGAAGTCCTGTGTAGACGAGTTAGTGGAAATCGTTCTGTGTGAAGGCGGAGACGTAGAGCTGTGTGCTCGAACCTCGAAACATATCTTGGTATTTACGATTGATCCACTTTCTCTTACTCTCTCTCTCTCTCTTACATTTGTGCATTGATTCATATTGTCATATCATATACATGCTTGTGTTGTTTGTGTGTGCCCATACTTGTGTTTAACCAAGAGAGCTTTACATAGCACCTCAACTCTTATTTAGAGGAATTCAGAGGAGTTAGTCCAGAGCCCTTCACTGAAAATTCGGCTACACTCGTTGGTTACACTAAGTGTGTTGCATTAAGTTTTTAATTCCGCATTATTGATCATTAGATTAGCCTTACACCTATTCACCCTCCCCTCTAGGTGTATTTTCAATTGGCATCAGAGCCTACGCTCCTAATATTAGGTTTAACTACCTAGGAGTGTGATCTTGGTTACTAATCTATCATTTGCATTTGCACACATATTGTTCGCACTCATAGACTTCATGACCCCACCTATGTTTGATACTTCCAACATTATTGTTTGGAAGGCTAGGATGTCCATGTACCTAAAAACCCTAGGCTTGCTTGTTTTCCTTACCGCTACCAAGAAATCCTATCTTGGTAATAGCAAGCATATAGAGGCCAATGCACAAGCCCTTGAGGCACTTAGAAGCACGCTTAGTAAAGAATATCTTATGATGGTTTCTAACTGTGATTCCGCCTTTGCAGTGTGGAACACGTTGACCTCCTCCAAGCTTCAAACACCAACCATCATGGAGAAGAAATCTAGTGGAGAAGAATCCAAACAACATTGCTATATGGTCCAAGGGAATGACTCCTTTGAGGTATATTCGGAATCCAAACTAGATGATTGTACTAGTTCTTCCGGCAATGATCATATTGATGCTGATGCTTTAAATGAAGAACTGTCAATTGTTTGTGAAAAATTGCTTGAAAAATATAATCTTTTGAAAACGAAAAGTTTTGGACTAAAAGAAGAAAATAAGGATTTGTGTTCAAAACTTGATTTGGCTTTACAAGAGAAGGATGAGATTTCAAATGAGGTGACTCTTTGAAAACCCAACTTGAACTTGTTTTAAATGAAAACAAGATTTTGAATAATAAAAATGATTATAATGAAGTTTTGAAGAAAAATGAAGTTATAACTTCAAAACTTGATTTTGTATTAAAAGAGAATAATTCTTTGAAAAACAAAATTGATTTGATTTCAAAAGAATTAGAAGTTTGCTTAAATGAAAATAAATCTTTGAAAAATGATTTAGACTCTCATGTTTGTCATGTTAGTGCAGCTTCATCACTAGCATACCTATTGCATGCACCTCTTCTTCCATGATTGAAAATGATTTTTGTTTACTAAAGAAAAGTATGGATTGTTTGGGCTCCACTTTGAGCCAATGTGCTTTGAAACACACACGGTTGGAATCCATGTTTCGCAAGAAACAAAATCTATCTATGCATGCACACAAACCACGGCATACACATGCTCCTCACAACACTTTGTATGCTCATGTGTATACATGTACACATTGTGGACGTAAGGGCCACCTTGGTAAATTTTGTTATGATAGGATACATGATTCTAATTTAGCAAAAAGTTTGTTTGGGTTAGGAAAGGAGCTAACCCCCATAGACCCAAAAGAGTATGGGTACCAAAGACCACTCCTATTTTATTTGATGTAGGTGTGGGCTATCACTTGACGTGAGAGTGATGGTGCCTTGAGGTGGATGCGTTCCGAGCTTAATGGTGACTATTTGGATGCATCACTTTTAAAGGGAGTTTGATGGGAGGACCACCTTGGTTTGGAGATATAGAGATATACCCTCATGGTTTTGGTAACGATCTCTAACTCCTATTTATATTTACTTGCTTTTCATATTGTTGATTTTTAGCATGCCTTGTTTCATGATTAGTATGTTAAATGTCATGATTATTAGACTGTGACATACATGATTAGTATTTGAGATGACCCATATTTAATATGGACTTATACTTTTGTGTTCGCACATTTGTTTTAGCTATTGTGTATATCATAGATCTATGCATGTGCATTTACATAATGATCATATGTATGTGTATGAGTTTGTTTTATCCTTCATGTTTTGATTACATGTTTAGATATTAGTTTTCATTAAAACTTAGATATATACTTGTACAACTAGTGAGCCACAAATAGATTATTATACATTTGTACTTATTAGATGTACTAGTATAGCCTAGTTTTGATGATTCATACATTTTGACTTGTATTTAACATTTTTGACATGTTTTCATGTTTATGTTAAACTTCATGTATATGTCTATTTTGTCTAAACTATTAGTTATACATATACATCCTTGAGCCACTTGCCTTCATGCATATACTTTTGTGGACTCGTTCATGTTTGGATATGTATGTATAATTTAGTTTGTACAAAACATACATATGCCTTGAAGATTAAATTATTTTGATTAGATTATCATATTTTTCATGTTTTAAGGAATTTCATATTGAGCTTGATTGTCTATTTTCATGATGATGTGTTTCACATAACTCTTATACACTCACTTTACTTAATATTTTCTCATGATTTTGTTTTCATGAGTATGATATGTGCCTTATAGATTTTGAGTGTTGATGATCGTGTGATTTACATGTTTTTCATGAAATATAATTTTGCGTTATTCCTTACTTGAAGGATTTCGTACTAGTTTACAAGTTTATCATTAAACTAGTTGCGATATTCATCATAAGGTAGAGTTTTCAAACGTGTTATATTATTTTCAAACTTATTTTTGAAAACCCCTACCCATCAAAGGCAGTTGGTTGGGCGACCATGCCTTGTATGCTATTATTGAAAATCTATTTAAAACATGTGCATGAAATGGGTAGTAGGAAGTATGAGTTATACACTTGATTCTCATTATAGTTTCAATTGATATCATTATATCTTTCAATTGGTATCACAATTGACATTCATTTTGTATACTCATATGTTTTTATATATGTATGCTTACACTTTAATAGTATCAATTTCGATTGGTATTTAATTTTTTATACATATATATGTATTTTATTTGTGCTTACTATATCTCTATATCTTTGAGCACAAATTATGGTTATGCTAAGCTTGATTTCTTAAATGACAATTATATTTCAATTGATTATTTTTCAATTGGTATCTTATACAAGCTTATGCATCATTTTGTTTAGTATTTCATAAAGGGGGAGAAAATTCATATTTCACCTTTCAATTGGTTTTGTTTACATTTGGTATCTTACTCCTACACTTTATGTTGAAAAATGATTGAAAAATGATATTGATTTTTTAATTTGGTATCATACGCTCCTAATGAAAATTATTTTAAATTAGTATATGTTTCATTTTCAATATTGGTATCAAAAATATTAAATTGATATTATTCTCTATTTGGTATCACTATTGTAAAATGAGTTTAGTGTTTAACTAAAAAGATTGGTTTATATTTTTCATTTAGTATCAAAAGTGTAAAATATTTTCAGTTGGTACTAATTTTTACAATTGGTATCAAGAATACCTTTATGTTTATATCTTTCAATTGATATCAAAAAAATTTTTGGTTTCTTCAAAATGTTTTATTTATTTTCAATTGGTATCATCATTTGGTATCATGATGTTTCTATGTATACCTTTGCAGTAAATTGATATATTTTTTTCAATTGGCATCATAATGTTTTGATTTGATTTCACCCCTTATTGATTTTTGTTTCGGACAAAAAAGGGGAGAACATTTTTTTTGCTTTAACCCCTTTGTCGATGATTGACAAAAAGGGAAGAAGTATTTTAGTATATACGCATGTTTATTTAAGTTTATATCAAAGTCTATACTAAAAATATTTGTTTTATATTTTGTTGATATTGGTATCAAGAGCATGGATATTAGTATCAAAAACATATTTTGTTATTTTTGTTTTGTTGGTATCAAGAGCTTTTATTGAAATTTTTATTGGTATCAAGAGCAATTATTTAAGAACATGTTTATTTTAAAATTTGGTATCAAAAGCATGTTTATGTTTATAGCATTCATGGCATATCTCTACTTGTTTATTGTTATGCATGAGTTAAGGGGAGCTTCTATGAAGCTTAACTTTAATCCATGCATATATAACTCCATGAGTTTTGTCATCATCAAAAAGGGAGAAATTGTTGGCCCAGAAGCCTTCCACTCTAATTTTGATGATGATTAACTCATGTAGTTATAGTTTACTAATAATCTTGTGATATTTAGTTTCAGATATTTAACCAAGATATTAGTAAGTGATTAGCTTCAACAAAGATGTTTTGGAGCTTTCACATGGTGATTCAAGAGCTCGAGCGTCAAGTTCACATCTAGCACTCGGTTGGAGTCAAGCTCATTGGATCGCATTTGGATCGAGTCAACTTGGAGACAGCCATCTACAAGAAGGCTTCGGTTTGTTTAGTTAAGATTTAGTTTAAATCCATTGTAAAGATTAGATAGTGTGATATGTTCAAGTTCACAACACACACGCGTTTCATGTTTTGGTTTTGGTTTTCAGTTTAACCGATCTTGGTTTTCATGAATAGATAGAATCAAAACAATTTTACATGGTTTAATGTATATTAGATTTGATCTATATACATCTATGCTTCACATACTTAGAAAAAACTTATTTTGATACACTATTCATGTGTTTGGAGTTTTGTATTTGGACAAAACTTATTTTTGAATTTAATGTCAAAAACATAGATATAATACATTTCATGTATATTGGATTCTATCCATATACTATACGCTTCAAAGTTGTTTAAATATCATGTTTTTGTATTTATACAAGTTTATAGAAAAACTGTATTTTCCTTTAGAAGTTTGGTTTCTAGAAAATACCGTTTTAGGTTTAAGGCAACTTTTTCAAGTCACAAAAATGGTTCAAATGTTTGTAACATGTTTTGATTTTTACTCAAACATGTTTGTATTTCAAAGATATAATATGAACTGATTTTTGTAGAATTTATGTGATTTTATGGGATTTAATTAAAGATAAATACCCAAGTTTTTAAGACCTATATTAGCTGGACTGGCTGACTGCCGGTCGACTAGGCCGGTCGACCGTAGCAGTGGGTGGTCGACCGGGCCGGTCGACCGACGTGCACAGAGTGTGCACGCAGCCAAGCTGGGGAGGCCAGAGAGCGTGCACGCAGCCAAGCTGGGGAGGCCGGTCGACCGGGTCGGTCGACCGCTAGAGAGCTATGCTCTCTAGAAAAGCCTCCGGTCGACCGAGCGGTCGACTGGACAGAGAGTCTCTCTCTGTATCTGGCTCCGGTCGACCGGGCGGTCGACCGGCCAGAGAGCCGTTGCTCTCTGGATCCAGTCCCGGTCGACCGGGCGGTCGACCCGTAGGCGCAACGGTCAATACTTTGACCGTTTGCCGGTCGACCAGAAGGGCAATCTGGCCCTTTTCAGCTGCCAACGGGCAGATTTGAAATGAGGGTATAAATACCCCATTTCTTGGTTGTTTTCAACAAGAATTTTAAGAGTAAAATTTCCATCTTCTCAAGTGTTTTAATACAAGTTTTCAAAAGAGTTTTTAAGCTTAAAGATTTGATCTTTAATTTGTTTTAAAAGGGTTGAAAAATTCAAAGAAAAAGAAAGTCTTTGGGATTGTTTTTGATCTTCATTATTATATCAATTCTAGAAGTTTTCCCAAGAGTTTTTTTTTATGATTTTGATTTTCAAACTCTTTATTTCTCACACTTGAGCTTATCATTCTATCCTATCTATAGGATCTTTGTTTTTAGTGAGAAAATTGGTTTGTGGTTGTTAGACCACCAAGTTGTAAACCTTCCATTGATTGTGATATCCCTCTAGTGAGAGGTGATTGACTTGTTATCCCTCAAGTGTGAGGTGATTATGGAAGTGGTATTTGGCTCCCTCTAGTGAGAGGTGGAGATTGTGTTGGAATCTCTCAAGTGTGAGGTGATTGATTTGTTGTTTGGCTAAGTGCCTATCCCTCTAAGTGTAAAGGTGATTTGTTTATGCCTTGCCTCTAGTGAGAGGTTGTATTAGTTGAGAGAAGAGTTGTGTACTCCTGATTGTATTTGCCCTAAATCCTCAGTGGAGCTTCCCTGTGTGGGAAGTCCTGTGTGGACGAGTTAATGGAAATCCTTCTGTGTAAAGGCGGGGACGTAGAGCTGTGTGCTCGAACCTCGAAACATATCTTGATGTTTGCGATTGATCCACTTTCTCTTTCTCTCTCTCTTACATTTGTGCATTGATTCATATTGTCATATCATATACATGCTTGTGTTGTTTGTATGTACCCATACTTGTGTTTATCCAAGAGAGCTTTACATAGCACCTCAACTCTTATTTAGAGGAATTCAGAGGAGTTAGTCTAGAGCCCTTCACTGAGAATTCGGCTGCACTCGTTAGTTACACTAAGTGTGTTGCATTAAATTTTTAATTCCGCATTATTGATCATTAGATTAGCCTTACACCTATTCACCCCCTCTAGGTGTATTTTCAAAAACTTCTAACGTGATTAATTTCATCAAACACCGTGTCATCCATCAATTTGGTGTCCCTAGGCAGATCATCCATGAAAACGGTTGCCAATTTGTGAGCCAGGTATTCTATCGGTTCTGTGATAAATACCAAATTCAGAATGTGGTACCAACTGCTTATATCCCGCTGCTAACGGCTTGGCAGAAGCATTCAATAAGACAATCATTAAGCTACTCAAAAAGTTCATTTCCTCAAATAAGTGAGACTGGAATGAGAAACTTAGTGAATGTCTTTGGGCCTACCGAACCACAATTCGGACCCCGACAGGTAATACACCTTTTTCTCTGGTATACGGGTGTGAAGCATTAGAAATCCAGATGCCGTCTTACGAGTCGCTTTGATGACTAAGATGACAACGAAGGATAACGATCGGTTGCGACTCTAAGAGATTGAAGCCCTAGATGAGAAGCGGTTACAAGCTCAGCAACACATTGAGTTGTACCAAGCCTGAATCTTAAAAGCCTTCAATAAGAAGGTCAAGCAAAGAGTCTTCCAGAAAGGAGATTTGGTTTTAGCTGTCAGACGACCGATGATCATGACGCACAAAACTAAAGGCAAATTTCAGCCCAAATGGGAAGGACCATATGTAATAAAAACAGTCTATTCAAACGGGACATATCGCCTTATGACTTCAGATGGTGATTTACTCATGATGCCGATCAACGGCAGGTTTTTAAAGAAGTATTATCCTTGATAGGATCCTTCTCATGATCAAGTTAACATTATACCTCTGATCAAGATCTTCAGATCTAAGATATGTAGAAGGAGCGCTCCCCTCTTTCTCTAAACAAAATCATACAACCATAAACCAGTATCGAGCTGATCGTACACTGGTTATTTTAAAGAAGAATCAAGGTTACGAATACAGTAACCAAATAATCCAACACCTCTAACGGTTAAGGATAGAGGAAAATGTTGGCCTTTAAGCCCAACATAAGTCCTTGACAACTCATCATGCTGAGGGAATAGCATGGCTAGCCCGACTCAAATGGTAGTTGGTAAAGGCATACCAAATCCGTTGACAGCTGAGGATTTGTTAAAAATCCTAAGGGACGTATTCCCATTTGATTCCGCAGCTGAGGATACAGGAAGACATTGGCCTTAAGCCCAACATAAGTCCTCAACAACTCATCATGCTAGGGGGAATAGCATGGCTAGTCCGACTCAAACAGTAGTTGGTAAAGGCATACCAAATCTGTTGACAGCTGAGGGTTTGCTAAAAATCCTAAGGGACCTGTTCCCATTTATTCCCTCTCCAAAATCACTTACCAATTCCCATCCATGGAATGGTGACCACATATAAAGGTATTCATATCCCTTGCAAAATGATGAGTCTAACCTATCATGTTAACACTAAACCTCTGATAGCAAGACTATAATCTACTCCCTAACGGATAAAGCCAATATCCCCAGTGAATAAACCCCGCTTGTCATTCTCTTCAACAGAATGACAGGTCCACTCAAATTACTGTTATGTTCAAGCACCTCTAACAGTAAATGAACCCTTGTCAAGTTAACATCACACCTCTGGCAAGTTGCTTTACAAGTCCCCACAAAGCTCTCTGATACATCTTCTATGGGACTCATTTCCTAACTCCCCAGCGGGTTTCTAATAATCAGTCCTCAGTAGACTTTTCTGGTTGTTACGTTAACAATATACCTCTGACAATTTCTTCCAAATAATATCCGAAGGAGATATCAAAATCCCTATGGAGTTAATAATCAAGTCTGATTTTCCCCAGTGGAATTATTTCTTTGTCATCATGTCCAATTCGTCACCTCTGAATGACAATTTTGAGCTTGGTGGCTTCTCAATCGGTTATATCCTTGTTACCTCTGAACTGACAGATAGCCAAGTCTCACCTTTCAGTCCAGTAGGGACTATTTCTTTGTCATCATGTCCAGTTCGTCACCTCTGAATGATAAATTTTGAGCTTGGTGGCTTCTCAGTCAGTTATGTCCTTCTTACCTCTGAACCGACAAATAGCCAAGTCTCATCTTTCAGTCCAGTAGGGACTATTTCTTTGTCATCATGTCCAGTTCGTCACATCTGAATAACAAAATCCTGAGCTTGGTGGCTTCTCAATCGGTTATGTCCTTGTTACCTCTGAACCGACAGATAGCCAAATCTCACCTTTCAGTCCAGTAGAGACTATTTTTTTGTTATCATGTCCAGTTTGTCACCTCTGAATGACAAAATTTCGAGCTTGGTGGCTTCTCAATCGGTTATGTCCTTGTTACCTCTGAACCGACAGTAGCCAAGTCTCACCTTTCAGTCCAGTTGGGACTATTTCTTTGTCATCATGTCCAGTTCGTCACCTCTGAATGATAAATTTCGAGCTTGGTGGCTTCTCAATCGGTTATGTCCTTGTTACCTCTGAATCGACAAATAGCCAAGTCTCATCTTTCAGTCCAGTAGGGACTATTTCTTTGTCATCGTGTCCAGTTCGTCACCTCTGAATGACAAAATCCTGAGCTTGGTGACTTCTCAATCGGTTACGTCCTGGTTACCTCTGAACCGACAGATAGCCAAGTCTCACCCTTCAGTCCAGTAGGGACTATTTCTTTGTCATCATGTCCAGTTCGTTACCTCTGAATGACAAAATCCTGAGCTTGGTGGCATCTCAATGGGTTACGTCTTTGTTACCTTTGAACCGACAGATAGCCAAGTCTTACCTTTCAGTACAGTAGGGACTATTTCTTTGTCATCATGTCCAGTTCGTCACCTCTGAATGACAAAATTTCGAGCTTGGTGGCTTCTCAATCGGTTATGTCCTTGTTACCTCTGAACCGATAGATAGCCAAGTCTCACATTTCAATCCAGTAGGGACTATTCCTTTATCATCATGTCCAGTTCGTCACCTCTGAATGACAAAAAAATTTGAGCTTGGTGGCTTCTCAATCGGTTACGTCCATATTACCTCTGAACCTACAGATAGCCAAGTCTCTCTTTTTGCTTACTGTTATGTCCAGTTCGTCACCTCTGAACAGTAAACACCTCAAGTTTGGTAAACCCTAATCGGTTATGTCCAGTCTGTCACCTCTGAACCGATGGATATCCAATCTCATCTTTCAGTCCGGTAGGGACTATTTCTTTAATATGTAACTAACCCTATCAGTTTATCACTACTGATTAGATTAGTTATACCGTTTTCTTTTGAGGATTGCGATACAACTTGAAAGGAAGAACTGAAAATTTAGAAGATAAAACAAGTTGAAAATGCAACAGGGAGCCAAATAAAATTACTTTTTTATTTGATTCCAAAAGAGGGATATATGGATACAGGGATTATAAGCTAAGAGTGTGCTTCGTAGGATTTGATCCGTTCTTCAAGAATGGCCAGCCTATTCTTCCTCTCCTCAGCAGCCCTAATAAGTGCCTGCGACCTCAACTCGGTCTCATTAAAATTCGCTGTCTAGGACAGGCGAGCCTCAATTTCAACCAAGGTTGCCCTCTGTGCTAGCTCTTGTTGCAGGACTTCGTCATTCTGAGCCTTAAACTGCTCTAGCCGAGCAACCTCCTCAAGACGCACCGGTTCAGCCTTGGACAAAAGAAGATTAGCTTTCTTGATCATTTCCTTGGCCTTTTTGATTTTATGCTCAACGTCGAGCAGAGCGCTGTTAGAAGCATCTATGGCATCCCTAAGTTCTACTTTTCTTATCTCTATGGATTTCAGGTCGGAAGAAATTATCTTAGCTGCTTCCTGAGCAGCAAGATGTGCTTCATGCTTTCGAGCAGCAAGGTCTGCAAGCTGGTCATTAACTGAAGGCTCCATATCTGAATGGCTAAGACGGCGCCATTCGTCTACATCCCTCTCAAGCCTGTCCACCAGAAGCTCCAATGTGGCAGCCTAGTCGTCCCCTCCAAAGTCTCGAATGATGTCAATACTTTGAGAGAGGACCACCTTCAAAGCGGAAAACGAGGTAGTCGAGCCCTTCAAGACCAAAGCAATGGAGCGCTTCAAGCCCTTATAAAAGCTGTCGACTAGCTCAGCCATGAATTCATTCTCAGCTTCAACTACCCCGGGGAACGAGGGGCCCCTGAAGGCAAAGCTTCCACCGATTTCACTGACATAACCGTAAAGGGAATGGCAGGAGTACAAACTGGAGAAATATGTGGGATCGTCAGTGATCTTGGAGGAGTCCTCATTGAGACCAATGATTAGACGAGAAAGGTGTGTTTATTATGAAGCAAATGTATTTGATGTACCCTTTCTTATCTCCGCTATAGCATAGGGCTATACCGAGTCGAATCTCATGGAGAGCTCGCGATGGAAGCTTTACGTGTGGTAGTGAAGTGAACAAACGAGTATTCTTCTCTTGCTTATAAACTTAGTGAAGCAAATGCAAAAGAAACTAAAGAAAAGATGGATATGTTCATGGTGGAAATTGTCGTGGGAAAAGAAATCAAGAAGTGGATGTGGTATTCACAAGAGAAGGAAAGAAAACTTAAAGAAAGAATAGATCCATTACTAGCTTACCTTGCTAGCTTGCCAAGACTTACTAGACTCCTTGATAGCGAATGCGTGCCTAATGTTGTCACTCCATCGGCTTAGGATTCGTCTCGCGTGTTGACCTAATTACTTTCTCACTAGCAAGACGGTGGTTTAACCGTCGGAGAAGAGAAGATCATACAACTTGCAAGATTAACAAAGGCAATCACCCATGAGTTAGTGAAGTAAGCTAAGCTAGTGGTAAACTAGTACATGGATACGAATTAGTTGCAACAAGCCATAAGAGAAATACAAGAAAGCATGAAGTAAAATAAAGCTTGAATTAAATTGCAAGAATTAAACAAAGCAAGTAATAAAGCAAGTAAACTAGAATCAAGCTCAAGTAGAGAAGTAGAGAATGGATCAATCCTTGTATAGCTCCAAGTTGTCACTCCTTGTTGATACAAGCTCTCTCTCTCATACAACTCTCTCTTGCAATGAAATCTAGGGAGGAGAAGATCATAGAGAGCTAAAAAAATCCTAAACAAAACCTAGCAAAATTACAAGCTATTCACTAATCTCTCTCTCTTCTCTGATCAGTCTCAGCTCGCAGGTGAAGGTCCAGTATTTATAGCAGAAGTGAGAAGCTTCGAGATCAAAGTTTGTTGCCACAAAATCCGGGGCTCAACGGCCAGGATCTTGCCGCGCCCACTTGCGTTCCCGCGGCCAGATCTGGGCCGTTGATCTGGATTTTTCTGTTGGAGTTTGTTGAGAGTTAGTTTGGCCACGTGGTATATCCAGAATCTTCATTTGTTGCGAGGATCTCTCTGGATCTGGATTGAGATTTGGCTTTATCTTTAATCTTTTAATTAATCACCTTAATTATTGCTAATTAAGGTAATTAATTGGCTAACTCTCCTTTAAGTATGTACCTGCAAATATGTAGAGAAGAGGAGTAAAAATCACATATTTATTTGTAATATGCATGGGAGTTATGATGTAAAATATGCAATATTGGATACTAATCACACCCCCACACTTATTCTTTTGCTCGTCCCGAGCAAAACAAAGAAAAGAAAAGAAAATCTAAACTAACAATTTATTTACACCACTTTCGCAGGTGACGCGATTGCACTGAGCATGTGCAACAAGCCGTTAAACCTCTAGGTTACCCTAGAGGAGGAGTGTTGTCTCCTGAGGTTTTTCAGCGGATTACACCCACAAAATCCAATAAGAAAGAAGACAAATGTTAGTATTTTGAAAATTCATTTTGAAAGAGAGACATGTTTTCGAACTATTTTTGCAAAAATATAAGTGATCCTAGGTCATAAGTCCACCTATAATCATTCTTCCTTAAACTTAGTCTCCATGCAAGATCTTGTTTTAATTAAGGTAAGAATTCAAAATTGGATTGAATACTTTATCTTTCATAAAACCTAGATAGTATGCACACCGTGTAAGTGAAGATTTCTGGGATTTCAACTCCAACCATTAAGCCATTTATTTATATATATTTATTTTTCTCTTTTTTTTTCTTTCTTTTTCTTCCCTTAGTTTTCTTAGGCTTTCTAGTTCACCCATGTAGCGAGCCTATAACCGATGACTCCCAAACCAGATGGTTCTAGGGCACCAAATGAGAAAACATCCCTCGGGTTAAAGGACTCGAGTGAAAAAGGCCACAAAACTAAAGGGGATTATTTATAATCACCGTTAGGCGTGAATAATCATGCTTCTTGAGGCACAATTATCCAGCTTAATAAGTGAGATCACCGTTAGGCGTGAGTAACCATGCTTCTTGAGGCATAGTTATCCAGCTTAATAAGTGATCTTTTATTTATAATTTTTTTTTCTTTTTTTTTTTATTTATATGGCATTTTTGGTCTTTGTTTCCATCCCAAGAAATGTGTAAGTGTAAAGTGCATATTATCTAAGGCAAAAAATTCAAGATAAAAATATCTCACCACTTTTACTTACTTATCCTATAATTTCAAACAAGATCTATTATTTCAACTAGGTTTAAAATGTCATAATTAAGGCTTTCTTAATTCCTAAGATACATCTTAATTTTCTTAAAAATAGATCAAAACTTTGTCTCTTTTTTCAAAAAGTTTTTATTTTTATATATTTTTTTATTTTTTATTTTGTAAAAGAAACGTAAAAGAAAGAAAATCTAAAAACTCTATGTTAGTAAACCCTCCCCCACACTTATTTCATGCATTGTCCTCAATGCATCGTGATATATGTATGCATGAAACAAATAGAAAGGGAAGGAAAAATATACCTCAAGGTGGTGGTTCCGGTGGTGGTCGGATTGGTCCACGAAACATGGCCCAATCAACTTTTCTTTGGGTTTTGAGGAACCCACCAGAAATCTCAATAATATGACCCACAAAAATGATGTGTGCATTTAAGATTATTATGTACATGCCCCATCTAATTTCCAAATTCTTAAAATAATTTCTGAGTTAAATTTATCAACTACCTTGTCCCAGAATGGAATATAGAATGATAGAACGGTTGACTTGGACTCGGAAAGGAACACCGACTCAGGGAAGTGAATGAAGTCAAGTAAAGGTTCAGGAGTCGGAATGGATTCAAGAACTGGGTCCAAGTCAAGAAAATGAAGCTCAAGTCCACATTCAGTTTCCCATGATGGAATGTGACTATCTAAGATTAGTGATTCAAGTTCAGGAAGGTTGAGAATCAAAACTGACTCTGAAATGTTACTCAAATTGGGTAACAAAACAGGAGTCATTAATGATTCAGGTATTTGAACTAAATCACAAACTTGAGGGTCAAAGTCACATTTCTCATTAAGTTCAATTCCACAAAATTGTGAACTTGCCAATTTGTCAATAGGATCTTCAAAAAGGTATAATTGGTCAAGTTCAACATGATCCTCAAAGATGGGTGATTCAACTTCATTGTGAATTGTGAAAGGATCCAAGATTGACTCCGGGAAAAGATTGATGTGAGGTAAAGATACCGGAGTCATTATGGAATAAGGAAAAAGAATTGAATCACTGAGTTTGGGTTCAAGATCACATTCCTCATGTAGTTCAATAAAATGTGGAGAACTTGCCAATTATCAATGGAATTTTCAGAAGTGTAGAATTGGTCAAGTTCAATGTGATCATCAAAAAAGATTGGTGATTCAATTTCACAATGGATAGGAAATGGATCCAATTCTGACTTGGGAAATGGATTGAAATCAGGTAAGGTTATGGAAGTCATGATTGAATCAGGAAGTAGATTGGAATCATCAAATGAAAGTTCAGGATCAAATTCATGTTCCAGTTCAATTTCAGAAAAAGGAAAACTTGCCAAAACGTCAATTGGATTTGAAGTTTGGACAAGTTCAGGTGAATGTGCTGAAATTGAATCAGGATTTCCAAAATGACAAGAGTCTTGGGTCATATCAATAGAGTGTGGTATAACTGGATTAGTCAAAGGTTGATAGGATAGAGTTTCCTCATTCCTTAGAAGGTTATCCAATTGTTCTCTCACACTATTGAAAGACTCAGTAAGATCTTTTTGCATTTGTAACATAGACTCTTTAAAGCTCTCTATACTCTCATCTTGACTTTCAAATGGTTGCCCTAGAATGTGAGTATATGAATCTTGATTTCGGAAATTTTGTGAATAGTGTGAGTCAAAAATGTGTGATGATAGAAAAGTGGACTCACACAAGAGATCTTTACTCGTTTCCATGACAAATGGTTGTTCATTAGGAAGCGGTGGAACTGAGTAAGACTCTTGAAAATACGTGGAATTGGAGAGGCCAATGTTTTCTGAAAGTGTTGCGTGGCCTGTTGTAAATTTGCTTCTATCCTTTGTAACTCAGATTTTTCTTCAAATAGTGGTTCAGAAAAAGGAGTATATGAAGTGGACTCGGGAAATGAATGTTGTGGACAAGGATTTGAAAATTTGACTCGGGGTACGTGAATCCCCAATGACTCGGTGAAGAGTTGAAATTATTTTGGACATTATAATTATTAAATGGGGAATATGGGTCATATTGATTCGGATAAGGCCAACCCGGTGTATGTGGTGGTGCATATTGTAAAACACCGGGTTGGAATTATCCGAATATGGAGTGTGTGTGACATATGGATGGAAAGAATTGTAATTATAAGCCATATCACACAATCACAAACAAAAACAAACAAACAAACAAACAAACAAACAAAAGAAAAAATTTCTAACCTAAGTTAGGGTAGACTTAGACCTAGACGACTCCTAACAAATAGACTGTCCACGGGAGGTTTAGTGTAGACTCTAACTACAAGCTAATCAGCCAGGGAAGGGTAAGGTTGTGGGAGGTTTCCGTCCGAAGACGTTCCTTAATTAAGTAACCAGCAACCTTCGGGCTTTCGGCCCTCAACCCCTTTCCTAGACACCGATTTTGCAAGAGTTAAATTCCAACACTTTTCCCCCTTAGGATAATCTCCTAATTGAGTCCGAGATGTCCCTAGGGCCAACGTCTACTTTTTATTAAATTAGGCTTGGGTTAGTGAGTGCTTGGGAAAATGATTTTCGGGCTAAGGAAAGGGTAATGACCTCCCCCACCTTATCTTATTTACGGGTATGCCCTTAGAATTGAATTGTGCAAGTGTACAAGAAATATAACAAGGATTCACTCAAAGCAAGAAAATCAAGCAAGGAGTTTGTCCTAGTCTAAATGCAATGCAAACACGTACCTTGCCTCCAGCACTCTTCAACAGTAAAAGTAAAGAATTGAAGAGACACGTGCCTAAAATGCAAGTGTCTAAACAATTTTAACAATTCAACCAACTTTTTACTGTTTTTAATTTAAGCAGGAGTAGGATGCAGAATACAGGAAATAAAGTATAACAGCAGATGTAATTTACAGAACCAGAGCCCCTGCAGAAATTTTGTTAGGAGTGAACTCCTCTGTGCCGCGTTTCCACGGCAAATCTTGTGGATCCGCGGCACTTTGGAGGGATCCTGGGCTCTGCTTTCTTGAGCAGAGGCCCAGGTCCACTTGTATGTTATGGCAATGAATATTTTCCTGTTTTCTTCTCCTGTAACCTGCAACAGAGAAGAAGAATCGTTTAGTACTTCACTTTAAACCAAAAATAACGTTGCTCTCCCCGGCAACGGCGCCATTTTGATTAGACGAGAAAGGTGTGTTTATTATGAAGCAAATGTATTTGATGTACCCTTTCTTATCTCCGCTATAGCATAGGGCTATACCGAGTCGAATCTCATGGAGAGCTCGCGATGGAAGCTTTACGTGTGGTAGTGAAGTGAACAAACGAGTATTCTTCTCTTGCTTATAAACTTAGTGAAGCAAATGCAAAAGAAACTAAAGAAAAGATGGATATGTTCATGGTGGAAATTGTCGTGGGAAAGAAATCAAGAAGTGGATGTGGTATTCACAAGAGAAGGAAAGAAAACTTAAAGAAAGAATAGATCCATGACTAGCTTACCTTGCTAGCTTGCCAAGACTTACTAGACTCCTTGATAGCGAATGCGTGCCTAATGTTGTCACTCCATCGGCTTAGGATTCGTCTCGCGTGTTGACCTAATTACTTTCTCACTAGCAAGACGGTGGTTTAACCGTCGGAGAAGAGAAGATCATACAACTTGCAAGATTAACAAAGGCAATCACCCATGAGTTAGTGAAGTAAGCTAAGCTAGTGGTAAACTAGTACATGGATACGAATTAGTTGCAACAAGCCATAAGAGAAATACAAGAAAGCATGAAGTAAAATAAAGCTTGAATTAAATTGCAAGAATTAAACAAAGCAAGTAATAAAGCAAGTAAACTAGAATCAAGCTCAAGTAGAGAAGTAGAGAATGGATCAATCCTTGTATAGCTCCAAGTTGTCACTCCTTGTTGATACAAGCTCTCTCTCTCATACAACTCTCTCTTGCAATGAAATCTAGGGAGGAGAAGATCATAGAGAGCTAAAAAAATCCTAAACAAAACCTAGCAAAATTACAAGCTATTCACTAATCTCTCTCTCTTCTCTGATCAGTCTCAGCTCGCAGGTGAAGGTCCAGTATTTATAGCAGAAGTGAGAAGCTTCGAGATCAAAGTTTGTTGCCACAAAATCCGGGGCTCAACGGCCAGGATCTTGCCGCGCCCACTTGCGTTCCCGCGGCCAGATCTGGGCCGTTGATCTGGATTTTTCTGTGGAGTTTGTTGAGAGTTAGTTTGGCCACGTGGTATATCCAGAATCTTCATTTGTTGCGAGGATCTCTCTGGATCTGGATTGAGATTTGGCTTTATCTTTAATCTTTTAATTAATCACCTTAATTATTGCTAATTAAGGTAATTAATTGGCTAACTCTCCTTTAAGTATGTACCTGCAAATATGTAGAGAAGAGGAGTAAAAATCACATATTATTTGTAATATGCATGGGAGTTATGATGTAAAATATGCAATATTGGATACTAATCAACCAATACACTAGCCACAATCGACGTAGGGCTGGTGACGACTTCCGGGAGAGCCGGCTCAATAACCAGTGTTGGAGAAGTAGGACTGGCAATCACCTTCAGCTTCGCAATTGGCAGAATAGGCAGTACTGACGAAATCACTAGCATTTCACTTACCGATGTGGTTGGAAGTGAAGTTGGTTCCGTAACCACTGTCCCCTCGGTCTCTTTAAGACCACTCGCCGGTTCAGGTTGATAAGAGGGCAAGCCATGATACAAGGCATCCAACTCAGCAGCATCCGTCGCGGTCGAAGTACTCGCATCACCCCTGATCCCCTCAGGAGGATTGGTTGGCTCCCTTGAAGTCGATACACCCAAAGGTGGAACATCTGTAACAAGACTCTGTTAAGCAAAGTATAATGAATATCAGGAGAGAACTATTCACAAAAGGTCAAAACACTACCAAAAGATGATATCGCCTCAATCGCCTTGGCCGCAGCTTCTCTCCGAACTTCCTCGACGCCGGCATCAGTCCCCTTAGGCTCCATAGGAAAATCTTTGGCAGAATCAACACAGACGGCCGGCCCACCTTCACTCGCCGAATCCTCTGTGGTCCAACCTAAAGAGCTGGAGGTCATGGGACTTCCTTTTGAGGCCCCAATACCCGAAGGACCGACATCGGCCGCATCACCTCCAGAGTCTTCTGAGGCGATGAAGTAGCTAGCCTCATCACCTTCTTTATAAGTGAACAGGGGATCATAGTAATCTCCCTGTTCCCCTATAGCCTCGGCTCTCGGTCTCTTACCGTCTCAGTTCCTGAATCATAGGATAAACAATGAGCTGTATGAAATATATAAGTATATGCTGCAAGAAAAGGGTTGGTCTACTCAGGTCAGGAACATCTTTATCAATGATCTGCCTCAAAGCCGACAGCCTAATGACTAATGGAGCAGAAGGAGGAGGCGCCATGGTTGACTGACCCTCTGCAATAATGGTGGGAGTGTAGTGACGAGGCCTCTTCACTACCCTCTTCCTACAAGATCCACCTTCCCACTTTCGCTTGAAGTGGATGTCGGGATCTTCTTCCTCCACTTCTTCTACATCAACATGTTCCATGGGGGCCGTGCCTACCCCACCAGGAGCATCAGTTGGAACCTCAGCACCTGCATTTCCCTCAAAACGGGGACTCTCTACATCCAAAGCCTCACTATTAGCAGTGGCGACGAATTCCCCGAGGCCTGGCACGCGGATCCTTTTGCCCTCACCTCTCTCAGTGACTTTCCGCTTCAGCCACCGAGAGATTAACTTCACGCCAAAAGAGTTAATAGAAAACCCAGTTGGTGTGGAGTTCGAAGTTCTATACCACTGACAGAACCCCAAAGTTGTCTGAAGATTCGGAGTCCTCAGTGGCATGCACAGCCGCGCCTCAGTACAGCCAGCGATGTAGAACTGCCAGGCACGAGCACCATCAATGAGGCTCCCCATAAAGCCCAAATTGGTATTCGGGTTACCTACATATAGTTGGTTATACTTGAACTGACGAGCAAACCGACTCGGGACGTAGGGTTCCAAGTAGCAGGTATCCCCACTCCTATACACCAGATGGGATGGTCGGATGCTAACCAGCCACTCAAAAACTCCCCGGCTCAGCGACGTCTGCCCATCTCATACATCCTTAAATTCTTCGCCATAGCCTGCACCGCGGATGTGAGGAAAGCAGCGGAAAAGACTGTAAACGTCATAATGGCTCAGCAACTTGCGAACCACGCCACATAAGTCATTAACCATAAACACCCTCAAATCGACAGAGAAGCGCCATTCGGACGCCTTCTGGAGGATCCTCACCGGCTTGGATAATGGAAGGTCAGTGAAGGGCGAACCATGTCATCAAATAAGTGTATGGCAAACCATCCTGGGGTTTAGTCCGTCGCAAGGCAAGATGGTACCTTTGCTCCTCTTTGTTACTGGGGCCTACAGAAAGCCTCCGTCAATGCACGAAGGCCCCTCTGAATACAACACGCCATTGCCGGGAGAAGTCCAAGGGAACGACTGTGGACTAGACGAATGGCCAGCAATAAGACAGTCGGAAGGATGACGTCACTAGAGGGAGAGGGCACCACACATCTCTTTAGCCAGACCGATAAAAACGGCCAAAAGTGCCTTCCGAGACAGCGGTCAACGAGCCTGATGATGGAAACTCCAGAGAATATCACTTTTTTCGTAAGGTCCATCATCCTCTTCCAAAATCATATCCCTTAGGAATGTTCTTGCATCTTCAGAAAATGTCCTCATCTGCAACCCTGTAGTGAGCTGCCTCAGGAGCATCTTCCAGGTTAGGGAACAAATAATTCCCCAGCTCTTCGAGCTGCATGAAGCCCTTTTATGGCTCCCATGCATACTTGAACAAATATAAAGGTGGCACATCAACTCCCGGTAAGTCTTGAATAAGGCGGGCTCCTACTTCTCTAGAAGTGCCAATTCCGCCTCGCACGGGAAATATTCTTCATATGGGAGAGCTCCCAAGGGCAGAGCAGAGACTTCCCACATCTCATGTAAAACCATACCCAATTCGCCTACAGGGGTAAAGAAAGTCCCTGTAGCTGGGTAGTATAACTCAAAAACGACGTAGAAGTTCGCTACGCTCATCTGGATGCCGTAACAGGTCGCCCTGATGGCCTTGTAGAGTCCCAATCTCTCCAGGTCTTCTTCAAAATGGGCCAAGACGTATAAGATCAAGTCCCTCCACCATGCCTTGGGAGGGTGAATCCACCCAGGAGCCCTGAAATCAATGGCTGGATAATTACCACGAGCTTTGAAGAACTGATTTCCAAAAGTCTGAGCAACCGCGGGATTTTCCCCCACTGGAATATCCGGGAGAATGTTTCCAGGGTGGAGACCCAATATACAACGAGGAGAACCCGCCCTTGTGTAACCGGGAGACAGAGCTATCAATTTTCCCACGTGAAACAGAGTCAATAGTCCAAGTCACTTGCCACTGCATCTTTTGAGCCTTCGTCACGCACTGGAAGAAAGACAGTGGAAAATGACGCTTGCTTGATGGGAGATAATACTTCTCGCCATCCAGATTGAAAATCCACTGCCCCTCTCTGGCTAGCAGTTGATGATCGGTATCCGGCGCTGCATCCCGAACATGAAGCCGGGCTTCCGATAGACTTTTCGGTCAGAATCTTCAAGGGGAGAAGTGGTTAAGATGCTCCTCATGGTACGCTAATCTCCGGGATAGATAAGTGCATCCTGACCGGGAGCACTTCGCTCACTAAAAATGAAGCCTGCCCTTGGAACTGCAAGCTAACATTACCGTTCAGGCCCCTGGCTGTTCCAAAGAGACTATTCAGAGGACCCGGAGTATAGTGCACTGCAAAAGTAAGAAGAAATCATATTAGTTCATTAGCTAAAGAAAGCTAAAGAAAGAATATAATTTTTGCTGAGTCATAGCTTTGCTCTCTGAGAGAAGCTAGCCTAGCATTAGCTTCGCCCCAAAGCTCAGTTTCGCAATTGCAGCTTAGCTCCGCATTTTGCACGAGGGCAAAATGTAGGAGATGTCCAAGTGTTATGTTCGCCCTGGAAGCTTCACCTAGCATTCTGTCGCCGAACAGAATGCGAAGAAGCCCTCAAGGGCTAACTTCTCCATAAGGGCATTAACGTCTAAAGTTATTCTAAGGGTTTTAAAGTCCTTTTCCAGTTGCGCTCTAAAGGCTAGCTTCGCATCCTGTTATTCAACAGGATGTGAACCGCCTAAAGGTTAGCTTCACACAGAAGCTCGGAAAAGAAACCATTCGGCTCCTGAATTTCTAGTTGAGAAATTAAGGGGAATTAAATCCCCTAAAATTCGGCAAAGAAAATTAAGGGAGTTGAACTCCCTGAGATCACTGGATCATAATGAATTGTTTAGATTCGTCATGAAATAGCTAAAAATTGGCTTCGAAAAGAGATAAAAATCTCTAAGTAAGAGGGAAAGATCCCTACCCACAATAGGCGTTCAATGACCGGAGGAGGAAGAGGCCCCTCATCGCAGAGGTCGCTGCCTTTTTGCCTGCTCGTCTTTTGGGAGCCATGGAAGAGCTGAAAAGTTCTTAAAGTATCAAACTAAGAAGAAAGAAGAAGATATTTGTGTTCTCTGAAAATTCAAGAGAAGTAATTCTTTCTATGTCAGCCAAATTGGGCTTTTATAGGATGATGATTGCCTAAATTTTGCCTCCTCGAGAGGAGCGCAGGCGGTCGTTTCAAATTAATTTGAAACGGCTCCTAAAGCGCCTTCCCGAGAAGCGTTACTTCAGCCACGCTAAGGGCTAACTCCGCCATGAGTTCAGCGTTGACTTCGCACAACGCTTGGGTAACTTCGCTAAAAAACGTGCCTTAGCTCCGCTAAAAGCACATCTCTACCTTCGCAGAAATTCTGTGCTAGCTTCGCCAGAAACTTGCTCCTGACTTAGTTAAAAATCTGTCTTCAGCTTTGCTGGAAGCTTAGCTCGGCTAAGAGTTTTCATTTCCTCCTAAGGAAAAGACTTACCTAAGTAAGTCACTTAAGGTGTTCTCGAATCAAAAAGGAGGGAAACAAAGCAGATAAGTAGAAAATAAACATTTTTATTGATTCAAAAGGGAAGATACATTGACACTACATCAAGGTGGTCTTTCGTACAACCGAATCATTGCTCTAAAGGTATACAAGTTGTCCTATCTACTTCCAAGGTGATAAGCCAAACCAACTGGACACGAAAGGCCTTCCTCCTGCACAAGGCCGTAATCCTTCACTAATGGTAGATTTTGTCATCAAGAACTGGATCTTCTTTGATGAAAATTGGCAAAGGACTGGTTGCCACCAGAAAGCCGGATCTTCTTTGATTAAAATTGGCAAAGGAAGGATCCGAGACCTTACAGGTGACGCCCGCTTTCCGAAGTGGATCATCTCGGATAAGTGACTACCAACCCCTTCCGAAGTGGATTACCTCGGATAATGAAACTGCCAACCTCTTCTTGGAACACGCATCAGTTGCTCCAGTATGTTCCTCCTGCTTAGGATTAAAGTTTCAACTGAAAGATCAAGAGGCAAGTTTCTGGTCTCTTTCATCAAGACAAAAGACTGGCGGGCATAGTTTACTGCAATGCAAACCGGAAACAGGTTAGCATTAAATCAAAGAGAAAACTGCAAAGAGGAAATGCTAAGTCAAATTCTTTAGGCGAAGCAATTCATATCCGATCCAGTTGTGCTTCAGTTAAGTAGAGGATAGCCTCGCTTGCACAGTGATGATGGACTAGCTCAACATAAGCCAAGTCTTAGCTCCGCCTAAGGCAGTTAGGCTGAAGAAGCCTCAAAAAGGACCAAGTCCTAGCCTCGCCTATATGGTTAAGCCAGACTGGTCCAGAAGGACGCAGTCTTAGCCCTACCTATATGGCAAGACTGGCTCAACCTCGAAGAGACTAAGTCCCAATTCTTGCTTATGTGGCGGATTTAACAGGTAGATTCAACAAATCAAGACAGGAACTCTGCATGAAAAAGTCTTTTCTGATCAAGCGAAAACAATAGCTTCGCCGAGAAGCTAGAAAATAGGGTCGAAACTCTTTTCTGAAAGTCAGCCAAATGCAAAGATCCAGGGAATTTAATCCCTAAGATAGCTGATAAAGCTAAGGGAGATGAACCCCTGAAAGTCATCGGATGACCGAGACTTACCAGCTCTTGGCCGGTTAGTGACCAGAGGGGGCACCCCCACTATTTCAAAGATCTGAGTCTCCTTTCTTGGGCAATGAGGGGATGTCATGGACACACTTTTTAGAAAGAGAAAAGTATGTTTCTCTGAAGAGGACTTCAAGTGTCCTATTTATAGGCCTAATGGCCTGACTACACCGCTGCCGCTTCAAGCCTAGAAGTGCGGGCGAAGTTAAAGCATTTAAATGCTTAGCCTCGAGGAAAGAAACAATCTCCCTCGTTAAAAGTAAGAGAGTTTATTCTAACTCGAAAAAGGGAGTAATCCCTCTCGTAACTAGCCGAAAAATAGTTAGCCTCGGGAAAGGAACGTCGTTCCAACACCGAGTTATCGCGAAGCTATCCAGACGCGAAGCTACCAGAATCGCGAATCTATGCGATTCCTAGGCGAACTTATTCCAATCCAGAAGCAGGATTGAAAGCGAAGCTGAACTCAACCACTATGGCGACATTCGCATTTCACATACCATCAATCAAAGCAGTTCAAATTATTTCAGAGTCTGAACCATTCCATTTCAGACTTATGAAAATTTTGAAGGGGGTCTTGTTAACACTCTAAAAAAGACAAGATTCCTAACTAGCCTGAATAATGTCTAACTTGTTGACATCTACAAAAGACAAGTGGCAGACAAACTGACGATCAGTTCTTCACCCATTTAAGAGGGGACGTATCAATAACTAAGACTCTACTGATCTAGTGAAGCAGACAGTAAGCCAAGAAAAGCTCGTGAGAAGGTCCAAGCAGGTCCAGAGACACTAAGTTAGCTCAACACTTAGTCTCGCACGAGCCCACGAGATAAGTCTCGCATAAGAAGCCAAAGTTGCTTAGCATCGTAGGAAGCTCCTTCACAGTCTCGCTGTGAGCTAACTTACAACTTCGCACAGAAATGTTCAGTTAACTCCGTAGAGAGTTAGCTTCGCTCGAAGCCCCATGCAGCTGCGCAAAAGGGTAATTGGTAGCTTCGCCACAAAGTTATCCAGTTCCACTGAAGAGATTTCTTTTAACTTTGCCAGATGCTTCTCCCACTCCGCCATGAGCTCAACGCTACGACTCCGCTGCGGGTCTTTTATGGTCACCTTTGACCAATCAAATCTCTAGATGAGATCAAATCTAATTGAGATCAATTTTAATTGAGATCAAATTTGGTAGTTGTTTGCCATGATCTTTTGACTCTCCCAATCAAGTGAGAAGATCAGGAGAAATCTTTCAGTTATTGGAAAAGAATCAAGGGCGCATCCCTCATTTAGCAGAGCGGATCAAGAGATCAGCACTACTTGCTATTCCTAGCTTCGCAAAAGCTATCTCTAGCCTCGCGGCGAAGCTACTTTCCAGATGTAAAACAAATTGACTCAATCTGTTTTCAGATTTTCAGGGCGAATATACCCCTACTCCTCCTTATAAATAGCCTACTAAGGGCGAGAGCTAAAAAAGGAGGAGGCTCGAAAAAAGAGAGGAGAGACGGCTAAGGACAGGGATCTACTCTCTTGCTTCCAAGAATTCAGAGAATTACTTCTCTAATCAGGGTGCTAATACCCTAAGATCTTTCTCCCTCTCAAGGAATTTCAGAACCACGCGAGAAGGAATTCCCGAGCGGAGGCAGCTCGAGAAGTAACAAGAGGGCTCTACCGACTTTCTGTTCTCCGATTCCCTGAATCAGGCGGGAAGGGAATCCCATCAGGCGGCAGTCCGATTGTCTAATCGATCGCATCGTCAAAGGGATAAAGTGATCGTGCGCTGATCAGATTCCTACGGGCACATTTTTTTAGAAATCTCAGAGGAGATCTACCTGTAATTTTCTTTTCAATTACTTGTAATTTAGCTCCTCGATCTCTTTTATAAGTTTTCCCTTTGTAAAAATCAATGGAAAACAGGTATTTATAGCAAAAACATAACGAGCGAGAGCGTTTGAAGATAGGAGGAGCAAACGCTCCCCCATATCTCAAAAGATTATGGCAGAAATGCGGCGTTTGCAGTATTTCTGCGGCCTGGATGTGGTCAGTTGGCCACATACAGGGCGCGCGAGCCTCTAATCTTTCAAACATCCTTTATCTCCTGATAGATTTTCAGTTTGAGCTCTGAATTCATCTATATCACTGTTGATCTTTAGCTAAGCGAAATGGATCCATCAAAATCCGAATTTAACCAGTTTTCATTTAGTGTTATCTTTCTGATTTATTCTAATCTTCAGCTGAACATTTGCCCTTATTCTTGATTTTGATTTGATCCAAAATTTTGTAGGCTTCTGGGCTCATTTTCTCTCCTATTTCATTTAGTAAAGGCCTGCACAATTTAAAAGGCATGCACAATTTAAATAATAAAAATGATTAAATAGCAGAGATTATTTAAGATGAAATATAGGAATGTGACTGAACGGGGTGAAACCGTGGACGAAAAGTGTCATTTTGAAATCACTAATTAAAGTGTGTGTGTGTGCTTTGACTTTCTTGATACTTCCGTTATAGCATAGAGGCTAAACAGGTCGAATCCACAAGGACGAGAGACAATAGAAACTTTAACGGTATGTTCACGTGAGTATTAACGGTTCTTTTATGTTTAAAAGAATCAAAAGAAAAGAACACAAAGAATGAAAAGAGAAGTGCACGGTGAAAATAATGATAGATATATTGAAAAGAATATATTTGTGATTTTTGAGATATATCTAAAACAAAATAAAAAGGAAAGAAAACTTATGGCTACTAACCATTAATGGCTCCACTAACTATGCTAACCTCTTAGTGATAGTTGCCACACATGTATCTTGGCCATCACTAGTCCTTGGTTCAAGAACTTTTCAAAGCATGACTCATAAGATAACTTTCACATTCAAACTCAACAAACAAGAGCAAGTTACAATTAAACCATTAAAACTAAACTAGAGCAAGCATGGAATAAAGTAATGGTAGTTTGTTAGAGAGTTAGATGTTAGAGGTTAGAATCCATCATCATCAGCCATTAATGGCTCTTACAAGAGCAAGGCCAAGTAGAGGCTATTAGATTAATGTGGATTATCAAGTAAGAAGTAAGCAAGTTAGTGGTTAGTAGTTAGTTGACATGAGAGAAAAATTAGCTAAATATGTAAAGAGCTAGAGAAGAAGTAAATAGAAATAAAAGAAGAATCTTTCATAGAGTGTCACCCTCCATTACAAGAACTTTCTCTTCTATCCTATGATCACTCTCTTTCCTATTGCATGATCTACAAAAATGAAAAATACAAAAGAAGAAGAAGAAGAAGAAGAACAAAACTACCTTAAAGAGAAGAAATTTATCTTAAAAACTTTTCTCCCCTCTGTTCTAAAAAATCTGGGGTATTTATAGGCTAAGGGGAGCATCAGGGAAGAATCACAGGGACACGAGTTGAAACTTGACACGTGGCCCCACCAGAAGGCCACGAAAACGTGGTTTTTGCTGTGTTTTTGTGGCCGTTCTGCAGTCGCGCGTGCCGGGCTAGTGGGTGCAGACTGTTGGCTTGTCTCTTTGCTAGTTTCTGTTGCTGGTTTCTTATTTTCTGCAACCTTTTTTAGTAGATCTAGCTTCCAAAGTCAATGGCTATATTTGTAGGCTTTAAGTCACCAAATAAATGAGATTTTTGGGCTTCTTCTTCATTCTACACCATGGATTTAGGAACATACAAGAGAGGTGTTATTAACAGAATTTAATATTGAATAAATGTGAAGTGTGGTATGAAATATGTAATTTTGGAGACTAATCACACCTACACACTTATCTTTTATCCGTCCAGAGCAAAACAGAAAAACTAACTAAGAAGATTATTACACCACTTTCGCAGGTGAAGCGATTGCACTGAGCGTGCGCAACAAGCCGTTAAACCTCTAGATTTCTCCTAGAGGAGGAGTTTTATCTCTTGAGGGTTTTTAGTGGATTACACCCACAAAATTCAGAAAAAAAGAAATCAAATGTTAGTATTTTGAAAATGCATTTTGAAATAGAAAAAAGTGTTGAAATATTTTTGCGAAAATTTAAGTGATTTAAGGTCATAAGTTAATCAGAAATTATTCTTCCTTAAACTAAGCTTAAATGCAAATCTTGCTATAAATTAAATGTAAGAATTTAAAATTGAATCGATTATTTGATCTTTCATAAAAACTCTTTAGAAAATATGCATTTTGTGAACTGTGAAGATTTTTGAGATATCGACTCTAACTTTCATGCCATTTATTTATATCAATTTTTTTCTTCCCTTAACTTTCTTAGACTTTCTAGCTTACCTGGATAGTGAGCTTTTAGCCGGCTACTCCCCTAGATGGTTTTAGGGAACCAGATGAGAAAACATCCCTTAGGCTTAAGGACTCGAGTAAACAAGGCCACAAAACTAAAGGAGATTATTTTATTTTTTATCCACCATTTTAAGCGTGAATAATCATGCTTCTTGAGGCATAACTACCCAACTTCTATAAGTGATTTTTATGATTTTTTTATTATTTATGGCATTTTCGGTCCTTATTTCAATCCCAAAACATTGTGTAAGTGCGAAGTGCATATATCTAAGGTAAAAAATTCGAGAACAAATTATCTTTCAATCTTACTTTCTTATCATAAAATTTAAACAAGTTCTAATATTTTGACTCGGTTTAAGAATTCATAATTTTAAGTCTTCTTAATTCCTAAGATCCTCTTAACTTTTTAAAAATAAATCAAAACTATTTTTCTTATTTCAAAAAGCTTTGTAAAAATAAAAGAAAAGAGTTTCTATACAAAAGAAAAAATCTAAAAATTTTCTAAAAAGAAGTGTAAAAGAAAGAAAGTTTAGAACAACCTATATTAGTAAACCCTCCCCCACACTTATCTCATGCATTGTCCTCAATGCATCGTGAATGTGTATATGCATGAAAAGATTGGAAAGGTAAGAAAAATTATCTCATGGTGGTGGTTCTAGTGGTGGTCTGATTAGGCCAAACATTGCTACCCAATCAAGAATGTGTGGAGTTCGCAGGAACCCACCAGTAACCTCTCTAATACAACCTATTAAAAGAATGATTGAGTGAATTGTCTTATTTAAAAAATTATCCCCATCCAATTTTTAATTTTCAAAAATAATTACTGAGTCATTTTGTTCAACATCCTTGTCCAACAATGAGGTTGATTGTGGAGGATGATTGATTTGGGCTCAAACGGAACAGAAACAAATATTGACTCGGGAATATGACTTAGGTCAAGTCGAGATTCAAAAGTGGGAATCGAAATTAATTCAAATAAGGATCCAAACTAAAAAATTGATGTTCACACACTGTCCCCATTAACGGAATGTGATCATAAAATATTGGTGATTCAATTTCACAGTGTACTGGTACAGGATTCAATGTTGACTCCGAAATATAGAAAAAATTTGATAAAGATATCAGAGTCGTTATTGAATTAAAAAGTGAAATAGAATTACCAACTAGGAGATCAGGATCACATTCATGCACAAATTCAATCTCAAAAAAGTGATAGCTTGCTAAAATATTAATGTGGTTCTCAAAATTTTGATTTTGGTCAAATTCAAATGGGTGTGCAGAAATTGAATCTTGGTTTCTAAAATAACATGATTTTTGGGTCTAATTGAAAGAGTTAGAGATATAAGGATTGGTCAAAGGTTGGCAAGAAAGAATTTTCTCACTCTCATTGATCAATTCACTCATTATTGAGTCTAACCTACTGATAGGTCGGGTAGCAGAATTTTGAGTCTGAATCATGTCTTCTATACTCTTTGTAATCAGTTCTTCTTAAAAAGATAAGTATGGAAGTTGATTTTGAAAATTATGGTGAAATTGTGAGTCTATCAGATACTGAGATTGTTGCTTGGACTCACACAAGAGTTTCATACTCAATTACAGTACTGATGGTTGTTCATTTTGAATTGGTGAGACTAGAAAAAATGGGTGGCTCTTGAAAATTTTACTAAAATGATGAGTCCAACATGTTATAAAATTGTTGCGTTGTTTCACAAAAGTCTTCCAAACTCTTTTCTAACTCAGAAGTTTCTTCAATTGGTGGTTCTTGAAAAAGAGTATATGGAGTTTGATGTGGGAAGGATTTGAATAGAACAAGTTTTTAATTTGTTGTTGGGACTCAAACATGGATTCCATACTCATTTCCAAATCGAATTTTTCTTCATTTGGTGGAACAAGAAAAGAAGTATATGAATCAAAGTTGGGGAATGAATTTTCTGGATAAATTGTTTCAAAATTTGTCTCGGGGGAGGTGAATCCCTATGGACTCTGTGAAGAGTAAAAATTATATTGAAAATCTTGGGGTATGGGTCATATTGAGTGAATAGTCTCTATTCGACCTATATGGTTAGTTCATATTGTACATAGCCGGGTTGGAGTTATCCGAGTCAAATGAGGTCGGGTGAAATATAAATCATATTAGGATTGGAAGAATTATTGTTGAAATCCATTTCACAAACAAACACAAACAACAAAAAAAACAAAAAAAAAGAAAGAAAAAGCAAATAACGAAACAAAAAGAAAGAAAAAGTCAAAACCAAGCCTATATTAGGATTGACCTAGACCTAGATGACTCAGACTGTCCATGGGGGGTATGTTGTAGGAATCTAAGCACAAGTTAATCGGTCAGGTAGGGGCAAGATTAGTGGGAGGTATCCGAGCTGGAGCAACGGGCCTAATTATGCCAATCCACTTTTCTTCGAGATTTTGCCTCTCAATCCCCAACGTTTGACACTGATTTGACAAGAGTCAAACTCTAACAACTTCCCCCTTAGGTCAATCTCTTAAATGAGTCTGAGATGTCCCTGGGGGCCAACGTCTAGCAAATTCTATTTAAACTTGGGTTGTGTAAGTAGGGAGGTGATTTTTGGGCTAAGGAAGGGTAATGACTTCCCCTCCTTATATTATGTTCGGTTTTGCCCATAATTTCAATTCGTGCAAGTATGTAATATAGACAAGAATGAACACAAAAATGAGTAAATCACTGATGTGTTTGTCCTAACTATATGCAATGCAATATGTACACATCAGCCCAAATCACAACAATAAAAGAATAAAATATAGTATATTGGAATGAAAATTGACACGTACCTAGATGCAAATATCTAAACCGTTTTAAAACATAAAATTACTGTATTTTAGTTCTTAAAATTATTACAGTGCACAGGTAATATAAACAGAAACTAGAAGCAGAATATAGTAATATACAAGAATTTACCGAACCATATAAAAGCAAGTATGAATTTCTGCAATGCTAAAAATTTGACCTGCATACCAAAAATAAAGAAGAAAAGTTAACAAAAATATGGAATTAAACCGTTCTCGTCCCTAGCAATGGTGCCAAAATTTGATGGGGTCAAACCGTGCATGATAAGTGTCGATTTCAAAAGTGTCATTTTGAAATCACTAATTAAAGTGTGTGTGCTTTGGCTTTCTCATACTTTCGTTATAGCATAGAGACAAAACGGGTCGAATCTATAAGGACGGGAGGCAATAGAAGCTTTAACGGTATGTTCACGTGAGTGTTAATGGTTCTTCTATATTTCAAATAATCAAAAGAAAAGAAAAGAATACAAAGAATGAAAAGAGAAGTGTACGGTGAAAACAAAGATAGAAATATTGAAAAGAATATATTTGTGATTTTTGAGATATAGCTAAAATAAAGTAAAAAAGAAAGAAAACTCATGGCTACTAACTACTAATGACTCCACTAACCATGCTAACCTCTTAGTGATAGGCTAAGGGGGGCACCAGGGAAGCATCACGGAGCCACGAGTCGAAACTCGACACGTAGCCCCACCAGAAGGCCATGGAAACACGATTTTTGTCATGTTTTCGCAGCTCTTCTGGGCTCGCACGCGCTACGCCAGTTGGTGCAGACTGTTGGCTTGTCCCCCTGCTGGTTTCTATTGCTGGTTTCTGATTTTTTGCAATCTGTTTTGGCAGATCTAGCTTTCAAAATCAATGGCTATATTTGTAGGCATTAAATCACCAAATAAATGAGATTTTTGGGCTTCTTCTTCATTCCACACCATAGACCTAGGAACATACAAGAGAGGTGTTATTAACAGAATTTAATATTAAATAAATATGAAGATGTGATATGAAATATGTAATTTTGGAGACTAATCGTGACAACGAATATGCAATATTGGCGACTGATCACACCCCCACACCTATCTTTTGCTCGTCTTCGAGCAAAACAAATAAAAAGTAAAAATAGAGCTAATCTAGTCTAACTCACTTTCGTAGGAATCACGGCTACACTTAGGGCCTGTTTGGTTGTCGTAACTGGTCCTAATTCGTAAGTCGTTTGGTAAAGTCTTTTACAGTTGTAAATGAGTTACATGCATGTAAGCTTTACGGTGTTTGACTGGTAATATAAAGTTGTAAGTGAAAAAGTGTATTGTGTTTTACGGTGTTTGGTTATCGTAATGTGTAAGTCGTAAGTGAAAAAGTTGACCACAAAATTAACTATTTGGTGATTTAAAAAGTTTTAATATTTCAAATAAATATTAAAAATGCTAAATATTAAAAAAAATTAATATTAACATAAAAAATAATACAAATTTGCATGACCACAAAATTAACTGTAACTGGGCTGTAAATGAGTGGTAATTGGTTTGCAAGTGAGTGTTAGTTGAGTTACGTAAGTCTTTTGCGAATTACGGTCCAAACAAACGCCGTAGTTGTAATTGGGTTATAACTCATTTACGAATTACGGACTTTTACGCGAAACAAACGACCCCTTAGCATGCGGAACAAGCCATTAAATTCCTAGGTTACCCCTAAAGGACCAGTTTGTCTCGTGAGGGTTTTCAGTGAATTACACCCACAAAATTCATAAAGAAAGAGAAACAAAGTGTTAGAATTTTGAAAAATATTTTAAAAATGAAAGAAAATATTTGAAGTATTATTGTAAGAGTTCAAATAATCTATAAGTTATATCAAAATCGAATGTTTCATTCTTAAAACTTAGTCTCTATTTAAAAACTTGTTATCAATCAAGATAAGGAGTTAAACTGTATTTCTCATCTAGTATATTACTTTAGCCTAAGTCATATGCACCTTTGTGATCGTGAAATTTTGACTAGGGGTTCTTTAACTCTAACTCTTAGGCCTTATTTCTTTCTTTTCATATATTTTTGGTGGTATTATTCTTTAGTTCTATTAGGCTTTCGAATCTGCCCATGTAACGAGCCTTTAGTCGATGACACCCAAACCGGACGGTCTTAGGGCATCAGGTGAGAAACACCCCAAGGACTTAAGGATTCAAGCAAATAAGGCCACAAAACTAAGAATTTTGTTTATTACATAGACGACTTTTAGGCATGAATACTTATGTTTTTCTAAGACACAAATGATCAGCTTAATCAGAGGATTTTTATATAAGGCATACGAATTTTTGTTTTTGAACCCTAAGTATGCAAGTTTATAAAGCATGCATATTTCATCAAGGTAAAAATCAAGACTAAATTAGTTTTCTAAATTTTCTTCCTAACCCTAGAAATCAAACAAATGATCTTATTTTGACCAAATATAAAAAATCCTAATTATGATTCTCTTATTCCTTATCATTGACTTAATTTCTTACAAAAAATAGGTCAAAATATTATTTCAGTTTTCAAAAAGTTTTTAAAAGTAAAGAAAATGTTATTTTTTTAATAAAAAGAAAAACGTATGTTATGTTAGAACCCTTCCACATACCTATCTCATGCATTGTCCTCAATGTATGTATGAATGCATAAATGCATGAAAAGAAGAAAGGGATGGAAAATGTTATCTCAAGGTGGTGGTTCGGCGGTGGTCGGATTGGGCCTAACGTTGCTACCCAATAAAGATAATGTGGTGATTCACGGAACTCGCCTTTATTAAACTTTTTTCTATTTACATATTTACAATCCCCAATATAAATAAGATCATGCAAGATCCTATCATGAAAATTATCCCCTTCATATGACCAGTCTTGGAAAATCATCACGGAGTCATTATGGTCACTACCTTGGTCCAATAATAGAATGTGGCTTTGTGGAATGGATGATTTGGGCTCTGAAATGAAAAGTTCGGGAATCACTACTAACTCAGAAAAATCAATCTTAGGTTCGAGAGTCGGTATTGGTTCAATAGTTGAGTCCAAATCAAAAAAATTTAATTTCATATTCTTTTCCCATCAATGAAATGTGACTATCCAAAAGAGGTGGTTCAATTTCAAAAATCTATGGATACAGGAATCAATGTTGGCTAAACAAACGGGTCCAACTTGGGTAAGGATATTGAAGTCAACATGGATTCAAAAATTGAAATTGAATCACAAAGTTTTGGGTCGAGGTCACAGTCATGTTCAAGTTCAATTTCATTGAAATAAAAACTAGCCAATTTGTCAATGGGTTGATATTAGTCAAGTTCAAGGTTTTGTGGTGAAATTAAATCTTGGTCAAAGTCTCCAAGACACCATGATTTTTCATTCCTATCAATATGGCTAGGGCAATCAGGAATGATCGAAAATGTGTTAGGTAGAGTTTTCTCATTCCTATCTTTCACTATGTTGATCAAATAACTCATTTATGCTTCTATCCTATTGATAGAATGGAAAAAATCATTTTCAGACTGAGTCAGGTTTTCCATACTCCTATCTAAGTTCATATGTTCTTCTTCTTGTTGTCGGACTTGGAAAATAGAGTAAGGGTCTTGGATTTGAAAGTTTGGTGGGAATTGTGAGTCGATCATTTCATCTTTTGTTCTTGAGACTCAATCATGGCTTCTATACCTTAATCACCTCAGATTTTTTTTATAGGTTGTCATGACTAGAAAATTTGAAGCTGAATGTTGGAATGGTGGTTGATAATATGACTCAGGGAAATTGTATCCCATTGACTCTGCGAAGAGTGGTGATGATTGTTCCAGTCTTGTTCATAATATTAGAATTGGGGTATGTATTAATTCGGATAAGACAAATCTGGCATACTTGGTTGGTTATGATTGGGGGCGAAACCAGCACTTGAAAATGTGTCTTTTTGAAATCAGTATAATTATGTATGTGTGCTAATGTTCCCTCGATACTTTCGTTATAGCATTGACTCAACGGGTCGAATCTACAGGGACGAGAGGCGATAGAAGCATTAACAATTCTTATTCACGTCAGTTGTTAACAAGTTCTTCTTTGTTAAAAGTTTGAGAAAAAGTAAAAGAAAAGAAATTCAGAAGTGATAGGTGAAGAGGCGATAAAATGACGATATGAAAATAAAAGAGAAATGGTTTTGAAAATAAATAAAAGATGAAACAAAGATGAACTAAGAAGTTGGTAAAAACAATGAAGAAAATGATAAAAATGGTTTGAAATTGATTTTTAAAATAAGATAAAAGAAAAGTCATGGATACTAACTACTAATTGCTCCACTAACCATGCTAATCTCTTAGTGATAGTTTCCTCACATGGATCCTTGATCATCACTAGTCCTTGGCTTCAAGAGATGATACAAAGCATGACTCATAAGATTATTCTTTTACATTCAAACAACACATCCATACCACACAACAAGTTGCAAGCTACTATTAAATCATCAAAACAGGTTAGAGGTGAGCCTGAAATAAAGAAGACATTGCAAATTAGCTTGTCAGTGGGTTAGATATTAGGATGTTGAATCCATCACCATGAGCCATCAATGGCTCTTGTAAGAGCAAGGCCTTGTAAAGGCTATTAGATTCATGTGGATTATCAAGTAAATGGTTAAATGGTTAGTGGTTAGTAGTTAGATTGTCATGAGAAGAAAAATTAGCTAAGCATCATGTAGAGGATGGAGAATATTACAATGGAGAAGAAAGGAGACACCTTTATATAGATTGTCACCATCTATTACATCAATCTCTCTCTTTCTCTCTCTGAATCTCTCAGCCCTAATACATGATCTAAAAATAAAATAAAAATACAAAAGAAAAGAAAAGAAAAGAAGAACACCTATACTAACCTACACTAAAAGAGAGAAAACCTAGCCCATTTCTCCATCTGCTTCCGTTTTGGGCTTCTGCAGGGCTATTTATAGGCAAAAGGAGGTTCTAGAAGATGAGACGAGGCCAGGCGTCGAAAATCGACGCGTGGCTCGCCAATATTGCCGTGAAAACGTGGCCATAGCCGCGTTTTCGTGACAAAACCTGGGACTTAGGTCCCTGATTTTGACGAGTGATTTCGCCTCGCTTCTGGAACCTTCCAGATATGCTCAGATTTAGTTATTTGGGTCCAGATTTTCGTCAGATTCAATGTATCTTCTAGAAACACTCTAGCTTGGCCTCTGAGATATCCGCATTTAATTACCCAAAAATTGGTTTAATTAAGCTCTCCTTACTCCTTTGCCCCTAAACTCTTGATTATCTGCAAAGTAGACCAAAACACAGTCAGAAATGATATTTTATTTATAAATCAATAGGGAAACACGATATAATAATGCAGAATTGTAGACTAATCATACCCTCACACTTATCTTTTGCTCGTCCCGAGCAAAACAATAAAAAGAAAATTATACTACAAATGTTATTACACCACTTTCGTAGGTGACGCAATTGCACTGAGCATGTGCAACAAGCTGTTAAACCCCTAGGTTACCCCTAGAGGAGGAGTTTTATCTCCTGAGGGTTTTCAGCGGATTGCACCCATAAAATCTAAAAAGAAAGAAAACAAATGTTAGTATTTTTAAAATGCATTTTGAAAGAGAGACAAGTTTTTGAAATATTTTTGTAAAAATATAAGCGATTTAAGATCATAAGTCCACCAAAAATTATTCTCCCTTAAACTTAATCTATATGCATGATCTTGACTTCAATTAAAGTAAGAATTCAAAATTAAATAAAATATTTTATCTTTCATAAAACCTAGATAATATGCACTTTGTGATAGTGAAGATTTCTGAGATTTCAACTCCAACCATCAAGCCATTTATATATATTTTTTCTCTTAGTTTCTTAGCCTTTCTAATTTACCCAGGTAGTGAGCCTTTAACCGATGACTTTCAGACCAGACAGTCTTAGGGCACTAGACGAGAAAAATCCCTCGGGTTTAAGGACTCGAGTAAACAAGGTCACAAAACTAAGGGGAATTGTTTGTGACCACCTTTAGGCATGAATAATCATGCTTCTTGAGGCATAGTTATCCAGCTTAATAAGTAGTTTTTTTTCATATATACCGTATATTTTTTAATTTAGTTTTGCTTTATGGCATTTTAGATCTTTATTTTCGTCCCAAAAATGTGTAAGTGTGAAGTGTATACTATCTAAGGCAAAAACAATTCAAGCTAAAATTATCTTTTCAATTTATCTTACTTAACTTATAATTTTAAATAAGATTCATTATTTCGACTAGGTTTAAGATGTCATAATTAAGGCTTTCTTAATTTCTAAAATCATCTTAATTTTCTTAAAAATAGATCAAAACTTAGTCTCTTATTTCAAAAAGTTTTTAAAGAAAGAAAAAATTCCTATACAAAAAGAAAAAATACTAAGAATATCCTAAAAGAAGTGAAAAAGAAAGAAAATCTAAAAACTCTATGTTAGTAAACCTCCCCCACACTTATCTCATGCATTGTCCTCAATGCATCGTGAATATATGTATGCATGAAATAAATAGAGAGTAAAGAAAAACTTACCTCAAGGTGGCAGTTCAGGTGGTGGTCTGATTGGTCCACAAAATGCGGCTCAATCTAATTTGCATGGAGTTCGAAGGAATCTACCAGAAACCTCTATAATACAACCTACTATAATGATGTATGCATTTATAATTTTTATTAAGAATTTTACTCCATCTAATTTTCAAATTTTATAATAATTTTGGAGTCAATTTTATCAACACCCTTATCCAAAAATGGAGTATAAAAAGATGGAATGATTGATTTGGGCTCAGAAAGTACATGAACTAATATCGACTCAGGATTTTGGCTTAGATCAAGTAAAGGTTCAAGAGTTCAAATTGGTTCAGGAATCGGGTCCAAATCAAGAAGTTGATATTCAAGTCCACATTCATTTCCCCACAACGGAATGTGATTTTCCAAGAATGGTGACTCAAGTTCAAGAATGACAGTTGTAAGAATCAAAATTGACTCTAAATGTTGCTCAAGTTGAGTAACAAAATAGGAGTCAATATTGTTTCAAGAATTTAAACTGGAACACAAATTTGAAGATCGAAATCACATTCTTGTCTGAGTTTAATTTCATAAAAATGAGAACTTATCAGATTGTCAATGGGACTTTTAAAAGTATGAAATTGGTCAAGTTCATTTGTTGATCATAAAAGATTGATGATTCAATTTCATGATGGATTGGCATAGGATCCAATGTTGACTCGGAAAAAGGATTGAAGTAAGGTACAGATACCAGAGTCAACATTGAAATAAGAAGTGAAATTGAATTACCAAGTTAAGCTTCAGGATCATATTCATTCTCAAGTTCCATTTTAGGAAAAGGATAACTTGTCAAACTGTCAATAGAATTTTCAAAAGTCAGAGTTTGGTCAAGTTCCGATGGGTATGCTGAAATTGAATCTTGGCTTCCAAAATAACAAGAGTGCTGGGTCGAATCTATAGAGTTAGAGATATCTGAATTGGTCAAAGATTGATAAGAGAGAGTTTCCTCATTCCTATAAATATTGACCAATTGACTCAATTGTGTTTCCAACCTATTGATAAACTGGATAAAAGATTTTTAAAATTGCTGTGAGGACCCCTACAAGATTTCTATACTCTTTTCTAGATATGATTTTTCTTCAAATGGTTGTTCTAGAAAGGGAGTGTAAGAATCTTAATTTTGGAAAAATTGTGACGAGTGTGAGTCCAACATATTTTAAGATTGAAGCTCAGACTCACGAAAGCATTCCATAATCGTTTTCAGGGCAGATGGTTGTTCATTTTGAATAGGTAAAACTGAGTATGAATCATGAAATATTGTGAAATTAGTGAATTGAGCTTATTTTGTTAGGACTCAAGCATGGCTTGTACAGCTTCTGTACTTTTTTTTAACTCAAATTTTTCTTTAATGGGGGTTCTAGAAAAAGAGTATAGGAAGCAAAATTGGAAAATGAATATTGTGAAAATTGTGAACATTGTGGATAAGGTGGTTGAAAATTTAACTTAGGGGAGGTGAATCCCCATTGACTTTGTGAAGAGTGAAAATTATTTTGGAATTTATGATTATAAGATTGGGGATATGGGTTATATTGAGTCGGATAAATCCAATCTGGCCAATTTGATTGGTCCATGTTATAAAAAGCCGGATTGAAGTTATCCGAGTCAAATGAGGTAGGTGTGAAATATGAATTCATATTAGGATTGAAAAAATTATTGTTGTTGAATTTCTTTTCACAAACAATCACAAACAAAAAAGAAAAAACAAACAAACAAATAAAAAGAAAGAAAAAATCAAAATTAAGCCTATAGTAGGGTTGACCTAGACCTAGACGACTCCTAACTGGTCGATCAGGGGAGGTTGCTGTATGAATCTGACTACAAGCTAATCGGCTAGGTAGGGGCAAAATACGATGAGAGGTATCCGTGCGTAAGAAACAGGCCTTAATTACGCCAAACCACGGTATCTTCGAGGCGTAACCTCTTAATCCCCAACTTTATCCAACGATTTTACAAGAGAAAGATTCAAACAAGTTTCACCCACGGTCAATCTCTTAATGAGTTTGAGATGTCCCTAAGGGCCAACATCTATCAATTTTTATTAAGGCTTTGGTTGTGTGAGTGGGGAGGTGATTTTTGGGTTAAGGAAGGATGATGAAATCCCCACCTTATCTTGTATTGGATTATGCCCTTAAGTCTAATTCGTGCAAGTGTGCAATATAGATAAGAATATAACACAAAGCGAGTAAATCACCCACGTGTTTGTCCTATGCTATATGTAATGCCATATGTACACCTCAGTCCAGATCACAACAACAGAACAAAATACAGTATATAGGAATTGAATTGACACGTGCCTAAATGCAAATGACTAAACAGCTTTAAAAGCATCCAATTATCGTATTTTAGTCCTTTAATTTATTACAGTGTGTAGGCAATCAAAGCAGAAAATTAGCAGCAGAATATATCAATATATGCAACTTGTAAGAACCCTACAAAAGATGAAGTCCAAATGCCACACAAATGCCGCGTTTTCGTTGCTTGTTTGGGGTTTCACGGCATAATTATGGAAGCAGGGTACCTGCTTTCTAGAGCAGTGACATGCAAGTAAAAGAAGAGTTTTGCAATGTTCAGATTCTGCAAAAACTAACCTTCACACCAAAACAGAGAAGAAAATATTAACAATAATGTGAAATCAAACCCATTCCTGTCCCCGGCAACGACGGCAAAAATTTGATTTAGGTGAAACCAGCACTTGAAAATGTATTTTTTTGAAATCAGTATAATTATGTATGTGTGCTAATGTTCCCTCAATACTTTCGTTATAGCATTGGCTCAATGGGTCGAATCCATATGGACGGGAGGTGATAGAAGCTTTAACAGTTCTTATTCACGTCAGTTGTTATTAAGTTCTTCTTTGTTAAAAGAATAAGAAAAAGTAAAAGAAAAGAAATCCAGAAGTGATAGGTGAAGAAGTCGATAAAACGGCGATGTGAAAATAAAAGAAAAATGGTTTTGAAAATAAAAAGAAGATAAAACAAAGATGAACTAAAAAGTTGATGAAAACAATAAAGAAAATGATAAAAGGGTTTAGAATTGATTTTTAAAATAAGATAAAAAAACTCATACCTACTAACTACTAATTACTCTACTAACCATGCTAACCTCTTAGTGATAGTTGCCTCACATGGATCCTTGGCCATCACTAGTCCTTGGCTTCAAGAGACGATACAAAGCATGACTCATAAGATTGTTCTTCTACATTCAAACAACACATCCATACCATACAACAAGTTGTAAGCTACTATTAAATCATCAAAACTGGTTAGAGGTGAGCATGAAATAAAGAAGACATTGAAAATTAGCTTGTTAACGGGTTTGATGTTAGAAATGTTATAATGTTAGAATTCATCACCATGAGCCATCAATGGCTCTTGCAAGAGCAAGGCTTTGTAGAGCTATTAGATTCATGTGGATTATCAACAAATTGGTTAAATGATTAGTGGTTAGTAGTTAGATTGTCATGAGAAAAAAAAATTAGCTAAGCAACATGTAGAAGATAGAGAAGATCACAATGGAGAAGAAAGGAGACACCTTTACATAGATTGTCACCATCTATTACATCAATCTCTCTCTTTCTCTCTCTGAATCTTTCAGCCTTAATACATGATCTAAAAATGAAAATACAAATGAAAAGAAAAAAAGAAGAACACTTACACTAACCTACACTAAAAGAGAGAAAACCTAGCCTATTGCTCCATCTGCTTCCATTTGGGTCTTTGCAGGGCTAGTTATAGGAAAAAGGAGGTTTAAGAAGACGAGATGAGGCCACGCGTCAAAAATCGACATGTGGCTCGCCAATATTGCTGCGAAATGCGGCTAGCCACGTTTTCACGGCAAAACCAGGGACTTAGGTCCCTGGTTTTGGCGAGTGGTTTCACCTCGCTTCGGATACCTTCCAAATACGCTCAGATTCTGTTATTTGGGTCCAGATTTTTGTCAGACACTCGCCAATGTCTAGATTCAATGTATCTTCTAGAAACTCTCTAGCTTGGCCTCCAAGAAATCCGAATTTAATTACCCGAAAATGAGTTTAATTAAGCTTTTATTACTCCTTTGCCCTTAGACTCTTGATTATCTACAAAGTAGAGCAAAACACAGTTAGAAATGATTTTTTATTCATAAATTGCTAGAAAAATGTGATGTACTAATGCAGAATTGTAGACTAATCAGGTTGAAGTTATGATATGCCGAGTTGGTAATATCCAAGTTAAAAGAGGTCGGGATGAAGTATGGATCATAATATGCATAGGAATAATTGTGATTATAATCCGTATCACCAAGTTGTCAAAAACAAAAACAAAAAACAAGCAAATAAACAAACAAAGAAAGAATAATCTAGCCTAACTTAGGGTAGACCTTAGACCTAAACAACTCCTAACTGGTTAGACTGTCCAAAGGGGGTATATTGCAGAATCTGACCACAACCTAATTGACTAGGTAGGGGCAAGACCAGTAGGAGGTATCTGTACCTAAGCAACAGGTCTAATTATGCCAAACCACTGTTCTTTGAGGTTTCGCCTTTCAATCCTCAATCTTTGACACTGATTTGGTAAGAGTCAAATTCTAATCAACTTCCCCCTTAGGTCAGTCTCCTATTGAGTCTGAGATGTCCCTAGGGTCAACGTCTACTCAGTTTTAAGTTAAGCTTGGGTTAGTGAGTAAGGAGATTATTTTTGGGTTAAAGGAGGGTAATGACTTTCCCACCTTATCTTATTTAAGGATGTGCCCTTAATTCAGTTTAGTCCAGTGTACAAGTATATAGGAAAAGCAAAACTTTAAGAAATATACATCACTCAAAATATGTTTCCTAAACTATATGTTATGCACATGTATCTTGGCTCTAGCACACTTCAAAAATAAATAGAAAATGTGACAAGTGCCTAAATGCAAAGTCTAAATCGTTTTTAGCATTTACAATCAATCTTTTACTGTTGAGTTAGATAGTATGTGCAGAGTATATTAAAAAGAAACTAAAACATACAGAAGCTAAGTCATTGAAGCTCAATCACCCTGCAAAAAAGCTAGGTGAGTAATCCTCTCAGATTGCCACAATTGTATGATAATATTGAGGACTTCTGAGCTTCGCTTTCTAAAATAGAGTCCAGAGACACTTATATATCCAACTGCAGCTCTTATTTTCTTGATATCATTCACTGCACACCAAGAACAAAGAAGAAAGTTAACCGATAATATAAAAAAAAAAAGAGTTACTTACCGTCTCTCCCGACAACGGCGCCAAAATTTGATTGAGTTTAAACCTGCACAGAAATACAAAATTTCAGAACTTAAGAATAAAGTGCAAGGTTCTCAATGCTACTGCGATAGTAAGTGGCTATGCAGGTCGTGATCCACAAGGAGGGACTTGTGATAGAAGTGTGTTGTAAGTTCTTTTTTAAGTTATTTGAAATGATTAAAGCTCTTCTTTTGTTTTTGTAAAGAAAATGAAAAATAATTTTCGTTAAGTTAAAAAGAAAGTGAGAGATAAAAGAAGGTAGAGAAAATGAAAAATAGATTTATACAAAGAAATAAAAATAGTAAAGAGTTGAGAGTTGATTTTAAATTATTTTCTAAACTAAGAAATTGAAATAGAAAAAAAATTATTTACCTTATCAGTGCTTGTTTACCTTGAATCCATCGTGATGACTTACCTTATCTTTAAAGGTGAACAGAGCATGGTCTATAGGATCTTTCCCATTTCCGATCTACACATGAATTAAGAGACAAGCTAAACTAACAAAGAAACAGTTATCCATCACCATAAGCCATCAATGGCACTTGCAATGGCAAGGCAGTTTCGAGGCTGTAGGATCACTTGGATTTACAAGCACTTAGAGGGAAGCAAGTAAAAACAAGAGTAAAGAAGAAAAGAAAACTTTGATTCGATTCAAATAACAATAGAAGAAAAGAAGACTTACTTACACTGGTATCACCCTCAGTACAAGCTTCACTCTCATTCTCCTATGAAACTCTCCTCTTCTCTCAGTTTCATAAATAAAATAAAAATTATATTAAAGAAAATTAAAAATCCTAAGTTACAGAGTACAGAATAGCCTAACTTATATTCTCTTCTGAATCATTCTCTGTGGCCTCAGAATTTGCAGGTATTTATAGCAAAAACAAAAGGGGGAGAGCGTCTGAAGATAGAGGAAGCAAACACTCCCCCTATCTCAATAGAGTGCAGCAAAAATGTGACATTTGCGGTGTTTTCGCGGCCTGGATGTGGCCATCCAGGTTGCGCGTGTTTCTGATCTCTCGAACATTCTTTATCTCCTGAAAGATTTTCAGTTTGGGCTCTGGAATCATCTATTTCACTGTTGATCTTAGCTAACCAAAATGGATCCATCAAATTCTAAATTTAACTAGTTTTCATTTAGTGTTATCTCTCTGATTTGCTCTGATTTTTAGCTGAACATTTGCCCTAATCCTTGATTTTCATTTGATCTGAATTTTGGTGCACTTTTGGGCTCGTTTTCTCTCCTCTTTCATTTTGTAAATGCCTGCACAATTTAAATGATAAAAATGATTAAATAGCAGATTTTATTTAAGATAAAATATAGGAATGTGATAATGAATATGCAATATTGGCGATCGATCAGAACTGAGAGACCATGAACAGTCTAAGCGCCCCTCTTTCGAGGAAGTGAGCATAAGAGAGACCATAAGGTCTAATAGGACCAGAAGGCCAAGTAAGCACCGCAAAGTGTTAGTACCACACGAGCACATATATAAATATGGTTATAACTAGACTATCCATTGAGCGGTGAAGCCCAGAGGCAGAGTATAGAGCTCGGAGGCTGATAGGGCCCGGGGACTGAGTAGATGAAAGGACACCTAGAGGGGGGGTGAATAGGTGTAAGTGCTAATCTAGAACTAAATGCAAAACTAAGTGCGCTAAATGCGGAAGCTAATGCAAATCTTGCAAACACACTTAGTACAATCAACAAGTGTAGCCGAATTTCCCGTGAAGGGCTCTGGACTAACTCCTCTTGATTCCCCTTGAATGGGTTGAGGTGCTATGTGAAGCGCTTGTTGATTAAGTACAAGTGAGGCACACACAAACAACCAAGCATATAAGATGATATAGCAATATGAAATATGCAAGGCACAACACAAATGCAAGCAAGTATAATATGAATGATGAATGATGCTTTGCACAAATGTAAAGAGAGAGAGAGTTGAGAGACAAGTGGATCAAACGCAAAGGCCAAGATATGTTTCGAGGTTCGAGCACCCTTGCTCTACATCCCCGCCTACACCACCGTGTAGGATTTCCAATCCACTATAACGTCCACCGAGGACTCCCACCGAGGGAACCTTCAGCGAGAAGGATTTTTACAACAATGGAGTACCGAACTCCTCTCTCAAATAACCACCTCACAACCGAGGGGTAGGCCCGTAGCCAATACAACCACAACAACCAACACCTCTACCGAAGAGGGTTTACAACCAAACTCCACCTCTCTCTAGAGGGAGCAAACCAACAACCCAATTACACAACCTCAACCTCAACCAAAGAGGGAGCAACCAAGAAATCAAGGGTTTACAATAGGTGGTCTCTTTCAACCACAAACCTCTTTCCTTTTTCTTTTTCCACAAAACAAGATCCTAAATAGATTAGGATAGAAGATAGCTCAAGTGTGGAAAACTAGGTGTTTGGAAAACAAGCAACAAAGAAAAACACTTGGGAAAATTCTTGCAAAAGATATAGAATGAAAACCAAGACAAATCTCCCAAAATCCTCTTTTCTTTGATTTTTCCAAAAACTTAAAACACAAATCAAATTGGAAGTTAAAGCCCAAAACACTTTTGAAAACTTGTTTTAAACACTTTAGAAACCAGAAATTTTTCTCCTTGAAAATCTTGGCCAAAAACCCAAAGAGATGGGGTTTATATAGGCTCAATACAAAACTAGCCGTTAGAGCTGAGCTGAGCTGGCTGCTCTGACAGGCAGCGGTCGACCGGTCCGGTCGACCGCCAACGGTCAGAAATGTGACCGTTGGGCAACCACCGTCGACCGGCCCGGTCGACCCAAACAAACAGAGAGCTCTGCTCTCAGACCGGTCGACCGTCCCGGTCGACCGTCCCAGTGTCTCCAAACGTGCATAGATTTGTGCACGTCGGTCGACCGACCCAGTTGACCGACTTTAGCCTAGTCGACTAGGTCAGTTGACTTAGTCGACTAATAGAAGCCTAGAACAGAAACTGGGTCAGAAAAACTGGAAAAATTATTTTATAAAAATCTTTTATCTTTTCTGAAAATCCCATAAAACTTGTTTTAACATTTTGTATTGAAACACAAACTTGTGATAAAAATTTCAAGACATATATCAATCATATCAATTCATTTTTGAGTCTTGCAAAATTTTATCAAAAACAAAACTTGTATTTTTATCAAACTTGATTTTTCAATACATGAATAGGATAGTCAAAATAAGTTTGTCTAGCAAGTTTAAAGCATGTATGTATATTTAGAACATATCTAATATACATAGAAATAAAGTAAACTTGTTTTGATCTACTATTCATGAAAACCAAAACCAAAACATAAAACTTGTGTGTGTTGTGCACTTGAGCATATCAACTATACTAAACTTTACAAATGGATCTAAAACACACTATCTAAACTATGGATACCTAAGTCTTCTTGATGATCTTCATCTTCAAGTTGACTTGCTCCAAAACTTTGATCCACAAAGTGCTAAGGAATGATCTTTAAGCTTTGGCACCGGAATCATCATGAAAAGCTTCTAAACTCCTTGTTGAAGCTAATCACCAACTAATATCTTGGTTAATGATCTGAAACTTAAACAACACAAGATTATTAGTAAACATAACTACATGAGTTAATCATCATCAAAACTAGGGTGGAAAGCCTTTGGGCCAACAATCTCCCTCTTTTTGATGATGACAAAACTCATGGAGTTATATATGCATGGATTAAAGTTAAGCTTTAAAGAAGCTCCCCTTTAACTCATGCATAAACAAAAATAAAAATATATGACAATGCATACCAATTTAAACTTTCAATAAAACATGAAACACAAATCTTTATGTATTATAGTTATGCATGAACATGGTGATTCCAAAACATGCATACAACATATAAACATATTCTAGAAGCTCTAGATGCCAATTAAATTAATAAAATATTAACAAAACACTAGATGCTCTAGATACCAATAAAACTTAATATATGCAAAAACATAAGTATGCATATGTAAACCACAAATTATTCTCCCCTTTTTGTCAATCATCAACAAAGGGGTAAACAATCAAAACAATAAATAATAATGAGGGGTAAAAATCTTTCTCCCCTATTATGTCAACCAAAACAATAAAATAATGTTCTCCCCCTTTTTGTCTAAAACAAAAACAAGGTCAATAAGGGGTGACAATTGAAAGGAAACAAATAAGAAAAATATTGATACCAATATGAAATTTTCAATCATAAAGTGAGGGAGTGGGAAACAAATACCAATTGAAAATCACCAATTGAAAGACAAAATTAAATTTCTCCCCCTTTATGAAATACCAACTAAAATGATGCATGGGCTTGATACCAATTTAAAAGTAATCAATTGAAACAAAATTGAAGCTCAAGCACTAGCATAAACAAGATTTTGTGAAAAATTTATATCTTAAGCACAAATAAAACAAGTATATGTGTATGAAATAGAATGAGTACCAATCACTAATAGATGATACCAATTGAAAATATACATACACAATAAACATATGAGTATACAAAAAAAAATTCAAAATGATACCAATTGAAAGAGTTCAATGATACCAATTGAATCAACAATAATAATCAAGTATATATCTCATATAATCTACCACCCAATCAAGGTTCAAGTTTTAAATGATTTTCATTATAAAGCATACATGACCATGATCTCCCTTCCAACCTCCCTGGAAGGTAGGGGTTTTCAAAAATAGATTTGAAAATGTAGTATGTTTGAAAATCTCTACCATAGTGAAGAATACGAACTAGTTATAGGAAAAACTTTTAAAACTAATACGAAATCCTTCAAGCAAGGAATACAACAAGAATAATTTTTCATAAAACATGAAATCCACATGATATCAAACACTCAAGTTAATGAAGCATAAATATGACTCATGAAAACAAAACACATGAGTAAATAAGAAATGTGAGTGTACAAATATAATGTGAAGAACATGATCATGAAAATATACAATTTAGCTCAATATTCCTTTAACAAAGAAAACACGAAAATCATTAAAACTTAATTAATCTTCAAGGCATATGTATGTCTAATACAAACTAAAGTATACATACATATCCAAAACTCAACGAGTCCACAAAATATATGCATTAAGGCAGGTGGCTCTAGGATAATCATGTATATCTAATAGTTTGGACAAGATAGACATATACATGAAGTTAAACAATTAAACACAAAACAAGAAAAACTAAATCTTCATCAAAATAAATTTCATTTCAAGGTATATGTATGAATTGTCAACACAATAAGTATACATACATATCCCTAAACACAATTGAGTCCATATATATAGATTTGCATGAAAGGCAAATGACTCAAGGGGTATACATGTATATCTTAAAGTTTGGCAATACAAACATATACATGAAGTGAAACACAATCATAAAACAAATTCGAAATGGGAATACAAGTTTAAAATGTACGAATCATCAAAACTAGACTATACTAGCACATCTAATAGGTTCAAATAAGCATTCAAGCTCAAACATATATAGATTTATTTGTGGCCCACTATATGCACGAATATATACCTAGTTTTAATGAAAACTAACATCTAAACATGTAATCAACACATGAAGTATCAAAACACAATAAAAATTAACATGATAAACTTAAACATGATTATTAGGCAAATCCACATGCTATTAAACCTATGATAAACATGATAGCTCAAACAAACGGTGAGAACACAAAGTATGGGTCCATACAAACATGGGTGTCTCAAAATGCTATACATGCATGTCAAGAATCTAATGAACATGACATTATCATAATAATCACCAAATAATGAAACATGCTATAAACATCAAGGATATGAAATACAAATCATATATGATCAATATGTACATGCCTGTGCATTAGATCTAGGTCATACAAATTAGTTTACCAAGGTGAAAACACAAAAATATAAGTCCATATAAAACATGGATGTTTCAACCAACTAATAAGTATAACACTAATCTAATTTACATGGCATATTCATGATGATCACTAAACATCAAATCATGCTATGAAAGATAAACATGGAAAGCATGTAAACATAAGGAGTTAGAGATTCGATACCAAAACCAATGAGGGCACCGCTCTAGTTCTCAAACAAAGGGGGTCCTCTCCACCAAACCTTCCCTTAAAAGTGATGCATCCAATTGATTTCCATGAAGCTCGGAACGCATCCACTCCAAGGTGTCATCACTCTCACGTCATGTGAGAGCCCACACCTACATCAAAAATAATAGGAGGGGTGGTCTTTGGTACCCATATCTTATTGGGTCCATGGGGGTTAGTACCTTCTCTAACCCAAACAAACTTCTTTGCTAAATTCTCAACATGTAAACGATCATAGCAAAATTTAGCAAGATGGCCTTTTCGGCCACAATGTGTACATGTGTACACATGAGCATACATGTGTTGATGGTGTCCGTATGGAGCATGTGTATGCCGTGATGAGTGTGCATGCATAAATGATGGAACTTGTTTCTTTCGAACCAAGGTTTCCAACCGTGTATGGTTCATGGCACATTGGCTCATAGTGGAGCCCAAACAATCCATTTCTTCTTCAACATGTTTATATCATTTTTAATCATAGAAGAAGTGGAGCATGCAAGGGGTGATCTAGGTGAAACTACCCTAGCATGGCAAACATGTTCATCAATCTTATTTTGCAAAACAATATTTTTCTTTAAACAAACATTTAAATCATTTGAAATAGAAATAATTTTGTTTTTCAAAGCAACATTCTCTTTTAAAACAAAATCAATTTTTGAAGACAAAACATCATTATTTTTCACAAGAGTTTCACAATCATTTTTAGATTTTAAAAACTCATTTTCTTTAAGTGCAAGTTCTAATTGAGATCTCAATGAATCCCTTTCATTATAGACCTCAACCTTCTCTTGCAAAACATTATTAAGTCTAGAATGCAAACTTTTATTTTCATTTTCAAGTCCTAGACTTTTCTTTTTCAAAATTTTATATTTTTCTATTAATTTTTCACACACAATAGATAGTTCTTCATTTAAGGCATGAGCATCATAATCATCACATGAAGAACTAGAGCAATCATCACTATCATCTAAGTGGGGTTCCGAATGTACCTCAAGGGAGTCATTCCCTTGGACCATGAAGCATTGTGAATCGGATTCTCCACTAGATTCCTCCGGTTGATTTGGCAATTGAAGCTTGGAGGTGGTGGTTGTTGTCAACAAATTCCACACTGCAAAGGCAGAATCAATGTTAGAAATACACATAAGATAATCTTTAGGTAAGGTGCTTCTAATGGCCTCTAGGGCTTGTGCATTGGCCCCTATATGATTGCTATCACTAAGGAATGATTCCTTGGTAATGGCAAGATAAACTTTATGACCTAGGGTTTGTAAATAAATGGTCATCCTAATCTTCCAAACATGAATGTTGGAAGGGTCAAACATAGGTGGGGTCATGAAAGCCATGGTAAACTATATGTGTGCAAAACAAGCAAATGCAAATAATAGATTAGCAAGCAAATGGATCTCACTCCTAGGATGTTAAGCCTAAGTATCAGGAGCACTAGCTCTGATACCAATTGAAAGGACACCTAGAGGGGGTGAATAGGTGTAAGTGCTAATCTAGAACTAAATGCAAAACTAAGTGCGCTAAATGCGGAAGCTAATGCAAATCTTGCAAACACACTTAGTACAATCAACAAGTGTAGCCGAATTCCCCGTGAAGGGCTCTGGACTAACTCCTCTTGATTCCCCTTGAATGGGTTGAGGTGCTATGTGAAGCTCTTGTTGATTAAGTACAAGTGAGGCACACACAAACAACCAAGCATATAAGATGATATAACAATATGAAATATGCAAGGCACAACACAAATGCAAGCAAGTATAATATGAATGATGAATGATGCTTTGCACAAATGTAAAGAGAGAGAGTTGAGAGACAAGTGGATCAAACGCAAAGGCCAAGATATGTTTCGAGGTTCGAGCACCCTTGCTCTACATCCCCGCCTACACCACCGTGTAGGATTTTCAATCCACTATAACGTCCACCGAGGACTCCCACCGAGGGAACCTTCAGCGAGAAGGATTTTTACAACAATGGAGTACCAAACTCCTTTCTCAAACAACCACCTCACAACCGAGGGGTAGGCCCGTAGCCAATACAACCACAACAACCAACACCTCTACCGAAGAGGGTTTACAACCAAACTCCACCTCTCTCTAGAGGGAGCAAACCAACAACCCAATTACACAACCTCAACCTCAACCAAAGAGGGAGCAACCAAGAAATCAAGGGTTTACAATAGGTGGTCTCTTTCAACCACAAACCTCTTTCCTTTTTCTTTTTCCGCAAAATAAGATCCTAAATAGATTAGGATAGAAGATAGCTCAAGTGTGGAAAACTAGGTGTTTGGAAAACAAGCAACAAAGAAAAACACTTGGGAAAATTCTTGCAAAAGATATAGAATGAAAACCAAGACAAATCTCCCAAAATCCTCTTTTCTTTGATTTTTCCAAAAACCTAAAACACAAATCAAATTGGAAGTTTAAAGCCCAAAACACTTTTGAAAACTTGTTTTAAACACTTTAGAAACCAGAAATTTTTCTCCTTGAAAATCTTGGCCAAAAACCCAAAGAGATGGGGTTTATATAGGCCCAATACAAAACTAGCCGTTAGAGCTGAGCTGGCTGCTCTGACAGGCAGCGGTCGACCGGTCCGGTCGACCGCCAACGGTCAGAAATGTGACCGTTGGGCAACCACGGTCGACCGGCCCGGTCGACCCAAACAAACAGAGAGCTCTGCTCTCAGACCGGTCGACCGTCCGGTCGACCGTCCCAGTGTCTCCAAATGTGCACAGATTTGTGCACGTCGGTCGACCGACCCGGTCGACCGACGTCAGCCTAGTCGACTAGGTCAGTTGACTTAGTCGACTAATAGAAGCCTGGAACAGAAACTGGGTCAGAAAAACTGAGAAAATTATTTTATAAAAATCTTTTATCTTTTCTGAAAATCCCATAAAACTTGTTTTAACATTTTGTATTGAAACACAAACTTGTGATAAAAATTTCAAGACATATATCAATCATATCAATTCATTTTTGAGTCTTGCAAAATTTTATCAAAAACAAAACTTGTATTTTATCAAACTTGATTTTTCAATACATGAATAGGATAGTCAAAATAAGTTTGTCTAGCAAGTTTAAAGCATGTATGTATATTAGAACATATCTAATATACATAGAAATAAAGTAAACTTGTTTTGATCTACTATTCATGAAAACTAAATCCAAAACATAAAACTTGTGTGTGTTGTACACTAGAGCATATCAACTATACTAAACTTTACAAATGGATCTAAAACACACTATCTAAACTATGGATACCTAAGTCTTCTTGATGATCTTCATCTTCAAGTTGACTTGCTCCAAAACTTTGATCCACAAAGTGCTAAGGAATGATCTTTAAGCTTTGGCACCGGAATCATCATGAAAAGCTTCTAAACTCCTTGTTGAAGCTAATCACCAACTAATATCTTGGTTAATGATCTGAAACTTAAACAACACAAGATTATTAGTAAACATAACTACATGAGTTAATCATCATCAAAACTAGGGTGGAAAGCCTTGGGCCAACAGTAGAGAGCCCGAAGGCTAAACGACCATGAAGGCTCGGCCATGCATAGTAATAAAGTAGAAATAAAACATATCACAGGTACAGTATATGAGCAGGTATTTTAACTACACTACTACATGCATTCTTCACAGATCTATGCATATACAATCCTAGGCACTTGACCACATGCAAATATAAGTACACAGTCTATAAAAATACAAATACAATCTCAGATACATAATAAAACACAAATCAACCCGACAAAGTGGGAAACACAAAGTGAGGCGAGAACACACTCGTTTTAAAATATCGAAAAACGTCGTGAAATCCCCAAACTCCAATACATGTGCATGGGCCCAGGCAATACCCATCATCACCAGAAGATAAATTTAGAGAGAGAAAATAGAAAGAGATATCAAGAGAGAAAGAAGAGAGAGTGCAGGTGAGAGATAAAGACTGAGAGAGAGAAAGTGGAAGAAAAGGTGGGCGGTGGCCAGTGGCGGCCCTCAGACAGAGGAGAGCGGGAGGAGAAAGAGAAAAAAGAGAGAAACTGAAAGAGAGATGAGGGAAAGCATGAGAAGGAAGAGAGATCAAAGGGGGGAAAGAGATCCGAGAGAGATAGTGGGCTCGCCAGTTCGACGATCGGTGGCGGTGTTGGTCACCATAGCCACATGTCAGAGAGAGAAAGAGAGAGGGAAACTAGGGTAGAAAGAGGAGAAACAAGGAGGAGAAGAAGGGGGAGAGGGAGAGAGGAGGGCGAGGTCGGTGGTAGAGCTGGTCATCGCTAGGTGGTCGCCAGGGGGTGGTCGACGGCGGATTTGCCCCTGGGGGTGGCGAATTTGGGAGAGAAGAAAAGGGAGAGGGTAAAGAGAGAGTAAGGAAGATATCGAGAGAAAAAGAGAGGAGAGAGGGGGGATCAGCCATGGGTCGGTCGCCGTCGCTGGGGTGCCATCGGAGGTCGACGGTGCGGCGGGCGACGACGCTGGCGTGGGTGGCGGCGGCCGCCAGGAGGAGGGGAGAGAGGGAAATAATAAGAGAGGGAAGAGAGAAAAAGAAGAGAGAGAAAGTGAGGGAAATGAAAGAGAGAGATGTGATGGGGGCTGATGGGGACGGCCCCCACGTGGGCGTAGGCAGTTGGGGGAGAAACGAGAAAAGGAGAAAGAAGAAAAGAAAGGAAAGAAAAAAACAATAATAATATTATTTTATTATTAGAAAATATCGACTAATTCATAAAAATCTCCAAAATTACCTAGAGATAGAAAACATCACTTTGAGGAACAATATGAAGTCATTTTTTAGAAATTAAATCTCATTTTCAAATTAAAAATCTTGGAATCAGCCGGTGATACTGGATGACACCAAATCTGGTCGAATTTTGATTAATTTAGAAAAATCTCTAAACATATATTAAAGTAGAAAAATGTGATTTTAAGAAATAATGTGAAAATAGATTTTAGAAATTCAACTCCATTTGTAAATTAAAAATCAAGGAATTGACCAGTGATATTGGTTGATACCGATTTTGAAGATTTTGCAGAATAATTTGAAAATATTCTAGAAAATCATGAAAAATCTAAAATATTAGAAAATGATATTTGAAATTGAAATCGATCAAATTTGACTATTGAAAAGATTAAGTCGAGCAATACACTAGGATCGGGTCCCTGGTTCAGACTAGGGCTGACTCCGAGTCTACGAATTCGGATCCAATGCCAAAAATCACATAAATAATTATAAAACAAAAAATAAAGCCGGAGAGTAAATCAAAAATGTGATCAAAAATTTGAATACGTATCTAAGTACGTATTCTGGGAACGAGGTGTTACATACACCTTGAACCAATCCATGACTTCATCCTTGGATTTTAGGAGATAAGTGTAACAGAACTTGAAATGATTATCAATGAAGGTCATAAAGTATCTTCTACTGCCTCAGGTGAGAACTTTGTTTGAATCACACACATCACTCTGAATAAGTTTGAGGGGTTCAGATGTTCTTGTGATAGAAGGAAAAGATTTTCGGGTATGTTTACCCTGAATATAGATTTCACATCTGCAAGACGAGTCAAAGAAAAATTAAGAATGAGATTCAAGTTAATCATTTTCTTGATAGAATTAAAGTTGACATGTCCCAATCTTCTATGCCAAATATCACAAGATTCAACATTCAAGGCAACAAGAATAGAAATTTTATTATCAAAAGAGTTTATTATATTGAGACGGAAAAGAACATCATTAACAAAACCTTTTTTAATGAAAATATTTGACTTGGAGATTACAAATTTATTAGATTCCTTGATAATCCTATAGCCAGCTCTAAAAGAGATGATTTGCTGATCAGATTTTTCTGAAATGTGGGTACATGCATGACACTTTGAAGAGTTAAAACTATCCTGGAGGTCATCCTATGATTAATGCTTCTAGTTCCCATTATCTCTCTAGTGGAGTCATCTGCCAAGCTTACACTTCCTCCACGTTATTCCTGATAGGATTTAAATTAGGAGCGATCAGTGCAAATATTAATGTTGGCTCCTTAGTCTACCACCAGTCTAAGGAGAAAGTGATAGAGTTGACTATAGGAAGAGAAGAATCTAACCTAAAAGAGTTGGAGTTCAATTCCATCATGTTAACCTTGTGTTCGTCGTTCCCTCAATTTCCTCTTGGTTGAGCCTTGACTTGTTCCTTCTTCCGGTTGAAGAATTGAGGCGCCAAGTGGGTGTTCTCCCGTAGACGTAGCAGAATCTTTCATCAGTCTTTTGGCAAGAGATTTTGGGTTTGAAAAAGGAAAATTGAGAAGATTTGAAAGAAGAAAAAGAAGAGCCAGTATATGGAGAAGAATGAAAGTGATTGGGTTTCTTGAACTTCTTCCCCTTGGGATTCAGGAATTTACGCTTAGGCTTATCCTCCTCCAAGTTCACTTTAGCTTTCATCCCTAATTTGGTTTTAGAGTTTTTCCTATGCTGGTTTTCTATGCGAATCACTTTTAGAGCTTGAATGAGGGTTAAATCACCTTCCTTGTGACGGAGGTCTCCAGCAAAGACTAACCAAGAAGGAGTGAGTTTATCAATAAGATATGACACCTTATAATCGTCAGATAATTGGTTTCCTTTCGATTGAAGGTGTCGAATATAATCTTGAAGAAGTTGATCATTGATTGGTTTACTATCAGTCATTATGAATTTATTGAAGAAGGAGGTAAATCTTTCAATTCCAGTACCATCGAAGCCATATTCTTCCTAATTTATTGAAAGAAGAGAAGGTGAATCTTTCAATTTCAGAATCATCAAGGCCATATTCTTCCTCAAGTGCCATCCATAGTTCTTTAGCACTCTTATACTCATTATAAATGTCATATAGACTATCAGAGAGTACTCTAAGAATCCTATGGAGATAATGATAGTCAATCTCCTTAGATTTCAAGCAAGTTTGAGCGGAAGAAAAGATTGAGAAGGAGTTCCAGGTTGTGCTGTTGAAGATTTAACGGTGAAGGTTTAGAAGATTGGACAGGTATGGTGTCATCTATGG